>NBAY01000131.1:0-65239 GCA_002794775.1 Porodaedalea pini | reverse complement strand
TTCGGCTGAAGAGAAATAACGGGAGAGATGGGTGTCAGACCAAAGGGCAGAATGACGATTGAAATCGCCCACAAAGATGTGGGTGTCGGTGGGTGAAGGAATGGGGAAAGGGTCCTCAAAAGAGTGGGTACTAGGAGGGTAAGATATTCCAAATATAAAGAGGGGAAAGCGATGTGCCACGATCAATGCTGATAGTTGACTTGGCAAATGGGACGAGAGAGATGCGGGTGGGAGCTGAAAAGGTGAGATACGCACGGATGAATGAAAGTCGCGCAGCCGGGACGAATGGAAGTGGATTGGGGGGGGAGTATGCATATAAAGGGGTCTGAATTGTGGGTGTTGAACTGTTTTTCACCCGATGCGGAAGTTTTGGATGGGGTGATAGTGTAATAGTGGGGATTTCCTGTAAACAAAGAATGTCAGGGCACAGAGTGCCACGCTGAAAGAGGGATTTAAAGAGAAGGTCAGTTGTAGGTTCGGGCGCCGAACGTTAAGAGAAAGAATGGAAATGGTTGTATTCATTTAATAAGGGGGCCTGTAGTTGCGGCGTGCAGGGCAGGCGGAAGACCTGGAATTATGGTTGCCTTGACAGTTGATGCAATGCGCGAAGTGTTGGCACGCGAGGTTGTTGGAAGCGGTGCATGGAGCGCATCTAGCGACATGCACTGCAGTACAATGGGGTTCCGAACAGATAGCGCATCGGGCTACTGAACGGCATTTTGTCGAGGAATGGCCCAGGCGATGGCAATTATCACATTGGGAGATGGTTGGGCGGGCTCGCATCTCTTCGAGGCGCCGGATGACGCTGAAAATCGGGATACTGCGGTTATTGTGAAGGAAGAAATGATCGAACGTTAGGCGGTTAGTATCTTTCAGAACGATCGAAACGTTGCAGTAATCGAGAGTGTTGAGGCGTTCGACGGACGCCATGAAACGGGGTGGGTAAAGGAATTCCTGTCCCTCAAATTGAGGGAGGGAGGAAAGTTCCTCTGCTAAATCGCATTCGGAATAAAGGACGTTAGTGTGTTTGTCGAAGACCGGCACAGCTGGTAAAACGAGTTTGAACTGTGGGGAAGGAGTAAAAACTTTAGCGCCATTAATGTTGATGATATGGTTAAGAAGAGATGAAAGGGAGGGGAAAGTAGAGTCGAAATCTGGACGAATATTAGTAAAGGATATGCAAAGGTTGCCGTTTGAGGTGTATTCAACATTGAGGATAACAAGATGTTTGAACTCCGAAGAACCTTTGAGTCCAGTACGGACGGTGTTCTTGATGGAGTTAGGAAGTGGGCAGATAGCTAGGTTATCGGGAAGGGAGAAATAGACGCACTTGACGTTGCGGACACGTGTATTAACTGAGCCGTTAGCCCGGTTCATGGGTTTGGTAACGACCTCCCCGTCAGGGTGGTCTGAGGAGGCGGTGGTAACTTTAGTCGGTACCTGCTTGGGCTTCTTCTGAGTGGCCCTTGCGTATGTGACGGTGGTATACCTGTCTTTATCTGTGCCGACGGACTGGATGGGTGGTGTATAAATAGTCATAGAGAGGCCGGGTCGAGGGGCGTTATGTTTGGAATGTATATAACCGTCTGGCACATGAATGGTGCCTTGAGTGTCCATGCGGTAGCTGGAACCCGGAATACGGGTGTTGGCCATGGCCGCGGCGTAATTGGTACGGCCGCCTTTGGGGGCAGGAACCCGCTGTTTAACAACAGGGGGGGGCGGGGGAAAGCGTGGGTCGTGAGTGAATTTGGCTCCAAGTGGGTCTGGTAAGAGTTTCGGCTCTGTCAAAGTGTTAGACGAAAAAGCAACTTTGGGTTTAGTAGGGTTTTGTGCCTGTTTTTCTAATTTGTTAGTTTTCTCGGTAAGAGTGGACACCATAGATACAAGGGAAGAAATAGACCGGGACATAGATGTAAGCTCGTCAGAGATCTGCTCCTCGCGGATGTCTTGGGGGCTACGATAAATATTGTCGAAAATATTTTTACAGTAGGGAGCGTGGATCTTGAAGCTGGTCTGAAACTGGTTAAGAGAGGAATTAGAATAGTTTTCGCGCGCAGTCTCGTCGTCAAAGTTGTTGGAACGGTTAACCCAGAAGCAAAGGGCTGACGCAATGTTGGCCATATAACGGCCCATCATGGCGGGATCATCGTAAAAGGGCGTTGTGGACGTCCAAGTGTCCTGATTGATAAGGGCGTGGAGTTCGTGGACTGTTTTCCCGGCAAGTTCCAGAGACTTTTTGTTTACTTCTTCGGCGATGGCCGGATCCTCGCCGGTGATATCCGGATCCTCCTCGTTGTCGAGTTGAGGGGGTCTGCTGTCGACGTATAAATCGTCGTCGGCGTCCATTGCGTCCTTGTCGTCCGGGATGTGACCGATTGTAGCGGGGTTATCTGGGGCTTCGCGTCCATGGTGTTCCTCTTCGGACGGCGAGCGTTTGAGGCTAGTTTGGGATAATATGTCGGGGATGGGCGGGAGGTCTCCCTGTTTGCGAAGAGCAGCGGCGTGCTGATCCGCTTCAGTGTCGGGTGTCCAGTTAACGATGTTTTTCTTCGCATATTCGCATACGGCTGGGTTATGATTGTATGTCGAGTCGCGTCCGCACTGAGTGCAGAGTTTCGCCGCGCCAGAGACACACGAGCGACTGTGATATGGAAGTTCGTATTTACACTCGTCGCATTTGGTCGGGTCCTTGATATTGCCTAGGGACCTGAGCGATTTGGTTCGGTGAAGGGTAGACGGCTTCGGGTTGGGGGGCGGAGCCATCGATAGAGACAGAGGATTGCAGCTGGTTGAGTCTTTCCCACGATCTGGATGATGATGGTAAGAGGTTAAGTGATTCTGGCGCGCCGCGCAGATCGCTCTCTTCAGTCGAGCGAGTTAGCCACGAAGCTCCTTGCATTTATTCTATGCTTCCTTGACCATGGCCTCCGTATCAAGCACCGATATGCATGCTGCTGGAACACTGGATGAAGCTCAGTCCATGGCAAATGGTGCGGACGACTTATTACAAGCGACAGTTGAAGACACTCGAGGCGAGCACGACACTCAGGCGGCGCCAATGTCGGACGGCGCACGACCGCTCAATGTCACGGATGCCCTCAGTTATCTAGATGCGGTCAAGACGCAGTTCGTGGAGAGACCGGACGTATATAACAACTTCTTGGATATTATGAAGGACTTCAAAAGCCAGGTGTATGTGCATGCATTCTGCTGTGATTCGAATGGCTCTGACAATGCAACGCAGCATTGATACTCCAGGCGTGATAGAGCGCGTGTCCACACTATTCCGCGGACACAATGATCTTATTCAGGGATTCAACACATTCTTGCCCCCTGGATATCGTATTGAGTGTACGAGGAACGCGATGGAGACGACGACCATTACAGTCACAACTCCCGCCGGGACGACAACGCAGTCCACCGATAATCATCAACTTCATGGACATCTGCCGTCACAGCCCAGCCCAGCTGTGACGCCTCCTCCCCCTCCACCTGTCGTCCAAGTCCCTGGCCCCGCATCTCAGCCAGAACCTCCCTCACTCTTATCAGGCTCGCCGATGCCGTTTGGCACGTCATCTGCGGTGTCAACACTGAATGGCATGGGTGGAAACTTTAACGGACAAGACCGGGCACGCCAAGGCCCTGCGGGTGCCCACGAGTTCCATCATGCTATCCAGTACGTGAACAAGATCAAGACGCGTTTCGAAGACGATCCAGAGACATACAAACTCTTTCTCGACATCTTGCACTCGTACAGAAAGGAGCAGAACCATGATGACGTACGCCCATCTTCTTCTCGAAGCATGCTGCTGGTTGGATTTCAGTTGACCATGTCCACAGGTCTATTATAAGGTTGAGTTCTTGTTTAAGGATGCACCGGATTTGCTCGCCGAGTTCAAGAATTTCCTACCAATTGATGGGGCTACTCCAGCTTTTGGGTCGGATACGTTCCACGATCCAACATGGACTGAGATACCCGACAAGAAAACTCCAGCGCCCAAGAGAAAGAAGAAACCTGCGGAGAAAGAAACACAACCTGCTCCGCAAGCATCGTCTTCAACTACGAAGAATGCTGCTAGTCGAGTGAGCTACTAAGTTTTTTTAGAGACCATGGATGTTTGCGTGCTAACAGGTTGATGCAGTCCAAAAAGTCAAAGCATGCACATGTTAAGGATAGTATCATCCCCCCTTCTCCTTCCTACCACCCATACAGTCGACCACCATCGCCAAACCATCCGTCCCACTCCCATCACCACCAATCCCATGCCGGGCCTTCCGCGTCGCAAGCTCACAACGCGGGATCGTCGGGTGCGAGTGGCTCGAGCTCCCAAGACGAACTCGCTTTCTTCGACAGGGCAAGGAAGGCGCTCGAGTCACAAGAGATGTACGACGAGTTCCTTAAGCTACTGAACTTGTTCTCTCTCGAAATAATCAATGCGCGCACGCTTATTGCACGGGCGGAGACCTTTTTGCACGACGGCGAGCTGTATGCACAGTTCAAGGACCTGATGGGCTGGGACGCAAAACGCGAGGGTGACAATGAGGGTCCACCGGGCTCTATCAGGAACTGGACCGTACAGCCAACGGACATGGAGGAGAGGTTCGGTAAGAGCTACAGGCGGTTGCCGCTCGCTGTAAGTTTGCTATAGCATATGCCTATCCTCTACTTAAACAGTCATTACAGGAGACGAAACTTGCTTGTTCAGGCAGAGACGAGCTTTGTAGAAGCGTTCTCAACGACGTCTGGGTCTCGCACCCCACATGGGCATCAGAGGAATCTGGCTTCGTCGCACACAAGAAAAACACTTACGAAGAAGCTCTGCACAAGAGTGAAGAAGAGCGTCATGAGTTCCAATTCTACATCGATATCATCACGCGCACGATTGCGTTGCTACAGCCGTTGCATGACCGAATCAAAGAGATGAACACTGATGAGCGGAATGCTTTCCGGCTAGCGGCGGATTTTGGCGGGTCGAGCAAGAGCATCTACCACCGGGCGATTAAGAAAGTTTATGGACGTGACGCACAGGGGCTGGAGGTGTTGCAGGCGCTGCAGGACTGTCCGGCGATAGCAGTACCAGTGGTTCTGCCGCGCCTGAAGCAGAAGAACGAAGAATGGCGCCGTGCCCAACGTGACTGGAACAAGGTCTGGCGTGAGGTCGACGGACGTAATTTCTACAAGAGCCTAGATCATCAGGGGATCTCGTTTAAGGCGAACGACAAGAAATATATCACAAATAAAAGCTTGGTCACGGAGATTGAGACCGCCAAGATAGAGTTGGCGGAACGAGCCGCGCGAGCCAAGGCAAAGGCGAAAATACTTAAAGGGAGCGTGGTTGCCAGCACAGATGCCTTGTATGATGATGTTGAATATGCACCCCACCTCGAGTTCGCCTTCAACGATATCGGCGTCCTTCAAGATGCGCTCAAGCTCGTTTTCTCCTTCCTCGACCGCTCGACCATCCAGTACTCCTCGCATGAACGCCGAACTATAGAGCGTATGCTACGGTCGTTCACCCCGCTTTTCTGCATGCTTCCTTCAGCAGAATTTGACGCAGCTTTTGGACTGCCCCTCGAAGCGGATAATACAGACAACGAGGATGTCGGACACGAGGATGCAGGGGGATCTGATGATGGTGAGGAATCACATCATGGCTCAGGCTCAAAGTCACATAACAAGAGTGGTGGTACGAGTGGGCGGCGATCAGCGGGCGGAAGCAGCCACGGGCATGGGAATGGCGGAGTACATCCGAGTGACCTGCGCAAGAAGCTGCTAAAGACTGCTCAGGAGAAGGCTGTGAAGGCGCGCTCGGGGTCGGCGTCTGCCTCGCGCGCCGTATCGCCTGCGGGAAGCGATGATGATCAGATGAAGCTCGCAGATGCCTCCGTAGCGTCGCCTTCGACGACGCCAAAGCGGAAGAAGGGCGGACGCACGAAGGAGGTGCCTGAGGCTCACCACGTGGACTGCGAAGAGTGGGCGAAGCTTATGCCCGTCGCTTTCGATACGGGTAGGGAATCCGGAGCTATCACTGCTGATAGCATGGATGTTGATACCCAGGATGCGTTCGAAAAACTCGCGAAACACGGGTTGGTGGACCAGAAGCCGTTCTACACGAATACAACGCTCTACGCTCTGCTGAGGTTGCTGCAGGTATGTCAGAACTGCTGATTATAGTTTCCCTCTCACTAAGGCGCTTTCACCAATGTAGCTTCTTTACTCACGTCTCCTACACTGCAAGGAAACAGGTCAGAACCTCGTGGCTCAAGGAAGGAAAAAGAGCGTGTTTACCGTCAATCCTGTCGCCGAGGAGCTAGGACTTGTGGACGCCCATGGGCCTGGCGCTGTTTTGGCGCTCGCCGCTAGCGTTCCGACGCATTCTCATCCATCAATCGATGGGCAGATAGACGGGTCCGTGCCTCAGAACGGGCTTGCTTCCAACGGTACAAGTGACCCCGCCCCGCGAGCGGAGGCGCATTTCTACAGCTACCTCCTTGACGCATGCGAGAAACTATTCGAGGGCGAGTTGGACCAGGCGACGTTTGAAGAAAACATGCGATTCTTGTTCGGGACGAAGGTGCGTTTTCACCGGCCCTTATTCCTTTCTTTCTCTGCTTCTTTGTTTGCATCGCGCATTGCTTCGTTTCCCTGCTCTCTCGTTCGCACCACTGCGGATGATCAGCGACGCACGGAGGTGCTTTTATGCTTTCATAAGGCAAACTCATACAGGCTAGCCCGACTTCGGCAAGCGATTCCAACTCGGGGACATCAGTTCGCGCGGTTATGAGCGCTTTATTGTGAAGGCATCTGACCGAGCTTCCATCCGCTTCGATGCAATGGGCTGGACTGGACTGTATGCGCAATACAGGTCAAAACATGCTTTTCACATCTTCCATACATCTATTTTTATATATTAACTCCGCAGATATTCTTGGAAACGTGGGCTATTTTCTCCGATCATCCGCATTCCCATCTGAGTTTATCCTCATGTGTTGCTCATCTCGGAGGTTTCCGCTCCTTTTTTAATAACCTTTCTATTTTTGCTTTGCTTCCATGAATTGAGACTAAAATTAAAGCTGACCGGCTCATCCTTCGTTCCCGCAGGCATACATCGTCTTTACGCTCGATAAGCTTATTGCAGCACTCATCAAGCAGGTGTGTCTCTTTCCGAGTTCCATGTGCTATTCTTGCTGGCTGTTCTTCCCGCATGTTGCCTTACCCCAAGTGTCGATGTCCCCATCCGCACTAGTTGGATCCCTTCCCTTCGCTTTCTTCCTTTCACTTTCCCTTCATCTTGCCCCTCTGACGTATCCGGCACTGCGGGCGAGCGTCGGTCGTGCGCGTGATCAGCTTAACCAGCTGGTACTAGCGAGATCCTATTTTGGGGGCAGCGGTGCGAGGCTTTTTTTTCGATGTGATCGTGGATCGCAGGCGTGTTGCGCCACTTAGTCCATCTGGCTGACGCGTCACTGTATCTTGAGTGATTTTCGGGCGGATGGTTTGGCATCCTTGCCCGACTCGGGCAGGGGTATTTTTAATCGCGCGACTCTATTCTTACACGCGTCCAGATTTATGTCCCATTCGTACGAGTGCGGTTAATAGGACAACGATGGATGATGCACAACTGATTGACATGTCTATTGAACTGGGCTGATTTCTGTTTATTTCTGACAGGTCCAGACTGCGGTAGTGGACAGCAAGTGCCAGGAGTTGCTGGCATTGCTAGCGAGGGCGCGGGCGAAGGTCAGGGCTTCGCTCATTTTTCTCGAGATTTTTGACATGCTGTGCAGCAGAGCGCGACAACTGTGCGCGAGTTGATTGCGTATCGGCGCGAGGCAGAACAGTATCTGGGTCAGGATGACCACCTGTACCGCGTCGAATGGGTGAGGTCTTTTGTTATCTTTCACAATTAAACCAGGCGCGGGGGACCGGACCGGCCCTGTGCTTGAGAATCAACGTAAACGATGGGCTGATTTTTATTTCCGATCCTTGACAGGACCGACAAAAGGGCGCGAGTGCGATGCGTATATGGCTGTTGGGCGCGGCTGACGCAAGCATCGATCTGTGCGGGGCAGGCACAAAACCGCGCGAGGTGAGGATGGCGGCGCGATGGCGAGCGTACGCAGAAAGCTACGTACTCGCCCACGCGACGGAACTGGTGGATTCTGTCCGTGTTCGGAGGCCGTTTCTCCTCCGGTGAGTAAAGCAAGAAGTTAAACCTTGTTATAATTGCGCATGGCTAGCGCGAGAAGTCGATGCTGTGATATGTGTGGGTGTACTGAATTAATATGCATATTTATAGGACGAAGGGTGAGGAGGAGAATGACGAGCGCAGTGCAGATGGGGAAGGGCCGAAGAGGAAGACGCGGTGGGTATCGGAGGGGCTGCTGGAGGTGGGTGTGCGGCCGGGGACGATGAAGCTGGTGTACAAGGACGGGAGCGGGGAGTACGGATGGGCGATACCGGTGTTGAGCTAGTGGGCTGTAGCTAATTTTAGCTGTATTCATTTCTATAAATTGATTGGTTACGTAAAGCGGTTGTATTCGTGGGAGAAAATAGATTGTAATAAGCGAGGTAGGGGGCGAACATGTATAATACTTGTTCGTGTGCGTAATGGGAGGTGTGACCCACTACTCGACGACGGCCAAGACGATGGCCAAGCCTCTTTCTCTATCCTTGCTCACCACGAGCACGCTCTCTCCGCACAACAATTCCCGACAGCCCGTCCGACGCTCCCGACGCCCGGCTCGCTGCTCGTCGTCAAAATCCGCAACAAAAGGCAGAGCGCCGTCGGCAGGCGTACTCGCAGCACTCGCAGCACTCGCCGCAGCCCGTCCCGTCGACCAGGCAGCAACACCGCTCGCAGCGGACGTACCCGACTTCCTGTGCCCTGCACTCGTCGGCGCGCCTTCGCTCGCAGGTGCGGCTCCGTCGGCAGCAGCGTCGAGGAGCGCAGGCCCCAGTGCAACACCCGCGGCGCCGCACCGTGCAGCTGAAACTGCCTCCGCACCCGCGCCGAGTCCACAACAACAATACCTTGCGCGCAGCACACCCACTCCCACCTGCAGCAATACCATCGAGGGCGGTATCAACCGACACGTCGATACACATACTGTCACCGACAGCAACACAAGCACAAACTCGGACGCCGTCGCCAGCAGGCAATCCAGATCCAGTAAATCAGTGCCCAATTTTAGCACACGCACCCGCGCAGACGACCCAAAGCCAAGGCCAACGCCAACGCTTAGGTTGAAGCGTGACGACACAGGCGGGGTAAACGATTCGTGCTCTGAGCTGTACACATCGCGCACCATTCCGGACAGATACGAGCTCGGCAACGACGGCCGCTGGCACAAGCTCAGTGTCTGGTCGTCGTGTACGCTATGCGAATGCGTGGTGCGTCTGAGGAATACTGCTTCTAATAGCTTTTACTTATCTACTTGTTCTGTTGACCAATGCAGCCGGAAGACGTCGATGACTCATTGGACAACAACATATCCGCTACAGGTGTCTCTGACGATGCGGAAGTATCCTCTTCCGTATCGGCAACTACTTCTTACACAGCCTCGACTAGCTTCTCGTCAGGCAGCACTACTATGAGCCTTATCTTACCTGACGGCTGGGATAGGAAAAGCAGTTCCACTGTGTACAGGGTGCCGCTCATTGTCATTGCAAGTCTCCTGCTCGCTGCCGGCGTCACCTGTGCCGTCTGGATCTCCGTTTTCTGGCGTCGGCGGCGGCGAATTGCGAAAGAAGCGGCGCTCGCTCATGATGTAGAGAAACGTAGGAAGGCCGAAGCCGAGGCGGAGGGGAGTGGGGGCGAAGAGAGTGTGGACGAAGACGGCGATGAAGATGCAGAGACCGGTGGGAGGAGAAGTAGGAGGCAGCAGGAAGACGTATATGGGGACCATGCTCGGCAAGGACGGAAGGGGGAAGAGAAGGCAAAGGCGCGCTGGGCGCGTGCGACGGCTCAATGGAAGGCACATGTACGATGGACTCATCGCCGTCGACGGGGTCGCCCTGGCGTCACCGATAGCACGAAGCAGCGAGACGATGCGACGGCATCGGGCGTCTCGCTGGCACGTTCTGTGGCGTCATCGCGGGTCGGAAGTGCAAGTGGGAGGCGGATTGCATATGACAGGGTCCGCTTACGCGGAGGGGAGCCGGAACTGGAGCCGGATACAGAGCTAGAGCCAATTGCAGGAGATAGAATCAGAGTAAGACAAAGGTGTGAAGTTGCCATCGGAGCTTCGTCGGAGGGTCATCGGTCCCTGCGGAATCAGGACGAAGGCGAAGCGGGGCGCACAAGACCGAGACCAAGGCTCGATATCCCAAATATTCTTACTACACCTCCGAATCGGAACCCTTCCACCGTGGACTCGGATTGGAGTGAGGTGTATGATGACCCGCCGCCTGCCATGTCACCGGCTGAGGAGAGGGAGATGGATGGAGAGGATGAGGTGCAGGGTCCGCCTGCGTACCGTTCGCGCGGTATTGCTGATGACGATGAGATCCGGTCGCGGAGCAGGCGAGTGCGCCGCGATGAGAAGCGTGCTGCAGCGCCTGGATACGTACCTACCCCAGACGACTGTGCGCCGTACGCGTCGAGCGACGAGGATGAAGATGTCCGTGTGGGCGAAGATGAAGGTGAAGGAAGGTCAGCGACTGGTCGAAGGAGTAGGAATGGGAATGTGAGACGCGTGGAGACCAACATGCACGTTGCAGTGGACGACAAGCACGCGCTCGCGCGTTTGGCGGCATACGCCAGTGCTCCGCCGCCGTCTTCACCCCCGGCTCTCGAAACTTTTTCTTCCCCCTCTCATATGGCTAACGCACCTCCCGAGCCGGAGTGGCTTTACGACTCCGCCATCGTCGACGCCGAGGACTCGCCTGGTGCTGGCCCGGGACCGTCCACCGAATTCGCTCGTTCTATTTCTCCCTCGCTTCCCTCCGAGCCGCCTTCGTCACATTTGCATTTGCATACGCATACACCGTTCCCCGCCCCTCCCAAGCCCGTCTCGTCCCAGCTTGCGTACGCACCCTTGGATGCGGGTCTAGATCCTAACTTGGGCATGGATTTGGGTTTCGGCGTGGGTATAGGCCTGGACAACGACCTGGATTTAGATCTTGTGGACGTGCCGTCGGCACCGCCGTTCTCTGCTTATGCAGAGCCATTCGGCATTGGCGGTTCTCTTGGGGAAGGGTCAGGGAACGACGTGCTTGCGGGCGCGAGCGCTCCGCCTCTTTTCTCAGAGGATGACTCGGGCGATATTGTGGACGCTTCTGACGGCGCGCTTGCGGACCGCGACGAAGCCGAGTTGGGGGGCGGGCATGTAGGAAGCACGATGTACGCGGAGCCGGAGGTACCGCCGGGCGTGGCGCACGTCGAAACGGCGGATCGCAATGCGGTATTGTCTGCTGTGAGATAGTGCTTTGTTCGTCCCTCCTTCCTTCCGGATTATCGTTTGTTCGTGCGTTCGTTCGAAGGATGTGACCGACTATTGGGATTGATTTGACTGCTTCGATGTTCGTTCCTCTTGTATTGCACTGCCTCTCTTCTCTATTTTTCAGTTCTCTTCATCTCTCGTCTGATCATAATACTGCTTGTTTCTGCTCTTTGAACCTCTCTATAACGCACCAGGTTCTTTTCTTGAATCTTGAAAAATCGCACGTTAATTGATCCTGGCTCTCCTGCGAGGCCTAACCCTGCGACTCTTCGTTTTCGCCACTGCACGCTTTCTCCCGTGCTCCGCTTCCCTCGCATGTTCCTCACCCCCTTCTGTCGAATGCCTTCGTTCGTTTCGTTTCGTTTCGTTTCGTTTCGTTTTCCTTTACTGTCTGCAGCTGCCACCCACCCGACTCTTTCTTGTAGCCATACACCCGCTCTACCGCCGCCCGCTCATCTCCTTCGCCTTGCCATCATCATAGTCGATAATCATGAGCGTCTCGTTGTCTTCTCTATCGCGGTCTCTTGGGCGCGCGCGGGCGTCCGGAGTCCCTTTTTTCCCAGCCCGGAGTTTACCCGCCACTCTTTACAGAATTGAATAGGGAAAAGCGAAAGCAAAAAATGTTGTGTATTTGTATTTGTATGGGAGTCTAACCTGCCGTATCAGAATTATAACTTGGAAGAACGAGGTGATGGAGATTTTTTGGATTTGATTTACTTTTGAGCACCTGGTTTGATGCTGGATCTGAGAGGATCGGCGCTCGAGCTTTGTCTCAACCGAAAGTGGTAAAGATGTGGCGCGGCGATCCCAATGTCTGAACTTTTCACTACAGCCTGAGAAACATATTTCATAGCTTCGATCTGCTTCGCTGCTTACCAGCCCTTGCATACTGGAAAATCCTGCAAGGTGCGTCTATCTGCAAGACTCTGGATTCCCTTCGAGGGCTTTGGCGGCATTTGCGCTTGTGTAGCACCACATCACGGTGCCACTCAAAAGTACTGCCAGTGGCGGCACAAGTATCAGCTCTTCAAGACTCAGATGTCCCTACTTAACCAATCTAGCCCTCCTAGAGCTTACTGCACCTTCACAAAACGACTACAGTGATTAATGTACTGTACCAGCTTACTGGAGAGTTCAACATTTGAAGGACTCGGAAACCAAGATGCATAGGAAAGTCTATGTGATTACCCTTTAGATCATAGTTGTCATTGACACTGTCCTCTGAGTAAATACCTCATGATATATGTTTCTATGTAGAAAGAATGGATGAAGGGCTACTGGTTACGCAGACATGAAATAAGGCAGAAGGAAAAAAAAAATCTTGAGCTTAATATGACTGGTAATGAAGGAGAGAATTTCACAAGTTGACCACAGAGACCAAAGAATATTGGTGTAAAATCTCCTGAAATGCATGGACGGAAAGGTATTAGACCTGACTAAGATAGTATGAATCCAAACCGATACAACACTGACCTATGATCTGCCACCATGCCTTCTGATCATTCACACCACTTCACTTTATCTTTTGTCAGGGTCTCCTCTGTCGATAACACAGTTTTCAACTGGAAGAATTTGAGTTCATCCCATCTACCTTTCTGCTGCAATGTCTTAACGAACTTCTCCAAGAACATCCTACTGCTTCTGAATGCAAGGTGGACCAAGAGGGAACGTAAAGGTGGCATCTCCACTTCCTTGAAATAGAAGAATGGAATTGCATTCGGGGCATTTATGTTCAGCCTCTGCAACCTCGGAAACATTTTGAAAAGGGTGGACAAATCCAATTCTTCTTACCTCCTTTGCGAGAGGGAAAATATCAAATTCTTCACAGAAAAGCAGGCCCCTAAAGGAAGACATTCTAGCCACTTCTCCGGCTGGAGGTACAGGGAACCATTTTCAATTTCTAAGTGTAGCTTTTCAAGCATGGGCATGCGCAGATAATGCATTATTGCTGAAAGTGCTCTCGGGATGCGCATCTTAAAAGTCAAGTCTGTAAGTCTTGGTAGAACATCACCATGACCACGAGAGTCAAGTGAGGGCCCGTCTATGTACGTATTTTTGCCTGTATTGTTCATGATGTCCAAGTGTAGCTCACTCAGATTAGGCAATGATATGAGGATGTCCATCAGACTTCGCATGTCGCATCTCCCATTCGTCCAACTGAAATCGAAGGACCTGATCGCACTTGAAGAGAAAACACCTGGCATAAATGACGGATGAGCTCTGAGGTATCGGTATGGCGGATTTTCGGCGTGTTCCAGGTCTTATAGAAATCAAAACCACTGAAATCGGCAATTTCGAAATGTGAGTCATTATTGAAATAAAGGCCGAAAGATTCCAGGATTGGAAGATGAAGATTCCCGAGATGCTTTGCTAGCGTTGCGGGGAAATCGGGGTGCATTTCATTGATGAAGATCAAGCGGAGCTGGAAGGATTTTCATCTCGAGATATGAGGTGTTATGAGCCGGATAAACTGCTCAAGTTCTTTGGACCACTCACTCTCCTCAATGACCACTGTCAGTGCAGTACTCTTGGTGCGTCCTAAACAGATGTCCACCGAGGCCTCAGACATAGAAGATGTGACGCGCGACCATAGCGGAGGAAGGCTAAGCGAAAGGGATCGGAACCGATGACAGACATGCGAGAGGATGAGTTCGGGCTGGGAATCATCAAAGTTGTCGTATTCAAGCACATAGAGATCGAAGATGTGGTCAAGAATATCGTCTGGGAGCATCTGGATTCCATAGTGTAGAAATGATGGTTGCAATTCCGTCTTCAGCACTTCCAACCTCCTTTCGCAAGAACGCGCCAACTCGTAAAGAGCGTCCTTCATGGCCTCGAAATGCCTGAAAACTGCCAGCACATTGTTCAGTGATGGACCTAATAGTCCACAAGTCATCCTAACAGAAAGGATGAGTATTAGACCGTCAGTAAGAGACATGGCATGAGAAAATGAACGTACGGAAGTTTTGTCGGCCCAGAGCCGCCAGACGTGAATGACCATAGTTTGTCATCGTCAGCGGTTCCATCACGTTGCTGCAGATTTGCTAGGGCGTCGATGATGAGTTGAAGCACATCCCGGTTAACATTGACCTCTTAAGGTGCCATCTCAACTGAAGGCAGAGAAAAGGGTTGATGAGCTGAACAGATGATAAGAGCATGAGTGCAAGTTCGAATTTTGAGTCAGACTGAACCGTTGACCACGACGCGTCACGCGCCACTCTCCTGAGTTCTGGCTCGTTATTTGAATATTAATATCTTCATGTTGAAGTCTCATTTTCATCACCCGGATCCATCTACATGTAAGTGAAGGCGGAAGTGGACTCCAAGTACAGTCTTTGACGCGTCCTCTGAACAGTAACTCAGACTCGCCTCGCACAATTCTGCTGACAATTAGTACTACCTACCTTGCACGACGCGTTTTGTATGTCATTATCCGTGATCCTTTACACCCGATTGAACATTTTTCCGCCTTAACTCCTTTGAAGAATCTCCAGTGATCCATAACCAATAAGCGGTTAGAGCACCAAGCTTCTGCGTTTGTCTGTCTGCCTCAATCAACCTTCAATTCGATCCGCTCTGGAAATATCAAGCTGAGGCACCCTTTAATAAAAACTATCATATTGAGTAGTAGTAGTAGACACTTGCTCGAATCAAGTCGCCTGCCCCTCACGCTTTATTCTTTGATCCCAGATGAGCAATCGTTCTCCGCATACTATGTAGTAGGTATGATTCCAAACGTCCCCCGGGTCGCCTCGTCTGTCAAGCTTGTATGTTCATCGGCTGCTGCCTCAATCGCCCCTAATCAAGTTTGCATTGCCTGATCTTGAGTCAGATACTACAGATAAGGGCCTCGAAGGTGAGATAGCGAGACCTTCGATCTGTCGTTCTGAGCCGCGCGGTGTCGTCTGCTTTCTTTCATCGTCCGATAGCCGCAGGATCATTTGTACAGATTTGAGATTAGATTGATCAACAAGCTATAGGCGGCTGGCATGAAGCCGTCACAGAGCGACAAGCGTTCGCCACCAGCATTGGTGCGAGCAAAAAGGTGTGCATTCCAAAGACTCGGCTTCGATTTGCCACGGCTCACATGCAGGACATTTCGTGTTGGAAATCCCGTTGCTTAATCTCTATCGACGCTGGAGACCACAGAGAAACGCGTTGACAGTACGTGCGACTATTGGCCGAGTAGAAAATTATTCGAAGTCTAGTTCTGAATCGTCGGTCTGAATTCAAATGAGACCTACTCTGATTCACGAGTGTCCGCACGCAGCTCAGAACTGAGGCTGGAGCCCTATCCCTTCCCCAAACCACTAACAGCGAGCGCAGGACGCCTCGTTTCCCAACGTATACCCCTGTCTTTTTGTCGGGCAGGTCCGTAACTTGACCTCCGTTCTCATATTATCCATCGGACAAGGAAGCAGGCAACCACGTTGAACGCGGCCCAAGCTCTATCATTTAAACATCCTCGTGTGTTCTTCGACCCCCGAATGCGCGGCCTTGGAAGAGAGAGGCACAGAGATGGAGAGAAGGAAAAGCGAGACGGGCAGGAAACAATGGGGAGTTCTCGCACATGGGATGCAGCAGCGAGTGTTGTCGACGATAGCATCAGGAGCTGGCTAGATAGTGGGAGCTCAGGCGAAAACAGCATGGCGAACAGCGCGAGTGAGTCATTCTTCAGAAAGCCTCAGACACAGTCTAACCGCTGGACATCAGGTTCGCCGTCTACCTTTTCCCCAGCACTATCAAGCAGCCTCACACCTGGGATAACAACCCCAATACCAGTCTTTACTCCAACGGTCACCTCGTGTTCGCCTGCTGCATCGGCAATTTTTGCAAATGCCGCACAGGGAACACCGCCAATTGCGAGCATGCAGGCCGAGTCTACGACAGCCGGTGATGATGATCTGCAAACGGACATGACAGGAAGTCCAATTTTGAATCTGCAGCCATTATCGACAACCAGCGATGATCTGCGCGCCGCGGCTGCTTCGGAATCGTCAACCACGTCCGCCACCCATAATACATGGATCACGGCAACTTCAGACGAAGCATCATTGAGCGGTGTAACGATAATGCCGTTCGTCACATTCGGAGAGACAAGCTCGACGCCGTCGGCAAGCGCTACCATGAGTTCGGACACGCCAAGCACACCTTCCAGTCATTTCTTAAGCTCCACCATCGATTCCCCTTCGAGTACTTTCTCAAGCATTGCTGGGACCTCATCGGCTCTTCCTCACATCGTGCATGTCGACGGAGCAGCTTCAACTGGAATGGCGAGAACAGTCGCTGGAGTTACTTCCGGCGTCGTTGTCATCGTCCTTCTTATCCTTCTATCCATATTTGCGTACATACGCGGCGGCGCGATGCGAGGATTGAGCTCCAACATACACTTCCCGGTCTTCCGCTCTTCACATAAGGCGCCGCCTGTGAGCCAGAGCCAGGAAAACTTCTTCCGTCGACGGGGAACCGCTGAGGGCCAGCCGCGCGATCTTGAGAACGCCACAGCTACGTCTGGCTCACATTACGATGACCAGGACGAGGATTGGGAGCAAGTTGATATGCGCGATGCGAGGAGCGGTAACATGGAGAAGGACAACGGAGAGTGGTTGGAATCATGGCGTCGGGGAAGAGAGAGGATGATGTCGATGCGCCGACCTCCGGAGCTTCAGTTC
Source organism: Porodaedalea pini (assembly GCA_002794775.1). Classification (NCBI taxonomy): domain Eukaryota; kingdom Fungi; phylum Basidiomycota; class Agaricomycetes; order Hymenochaetales; family Hymenochaetaceae; genus Porodaedalea; species Porodaedalea pini. The sequence continues at coordinate 48,122 of NBAY01000131.1, read as the reverse complement.
AACCCGGATCTACCCCTGCCACCGATTGTCTGGGAAGGGGCGGGGCGGAAGACTTGAGTTGCAGTGGGACACTCGAATTTTATAATAATATGTATGGAGAGATTTTCACGCAGAATCCTCCGGAGCGAGCTGGCCCTCGATCTGCAGGTCGTAGATAGTAATCCGACCAAAAAAGTCAGAGCTTTCTTCGAAAGTAAATTTGATCTGTTCAACGGCACCAGTCTCCGGCAGTTCAAACGACTGCTTTCGATTGACATCTTCAGGATAGATCGTCGTCATGTCTTTTAGAACGGGCTTCTCTTCGTCTGTCGATGCAATTGGGAGAACGCTCAGGCAGCAGCGCTTGCCAACAAATCCGCCTTGGAAGGTAACAAGAACAGTCTTTGGGATAACTGGAGAGTCGAATAAGACGTGGACGTATTGAGGAAGGCCCTTCCAAGCCGACAAAGAATAAGTGAACAGAAAATAAGACGATAAAGGTAGGTTCACCTGCTGAGACGTCCAGCATGTTTCTGGACTACCATCCGTCAAATATTTCTTGCCTACAGACTTGTCGAGTGTCGAACTGACTCTGGATCATGTTGTGGGTATTTGGGAGATAGATCTAGAGACGGAAAAAAAATGAACACCATGGCACTCACTTTATTCGAGTGCTCGAGTCGATCAACGGCTTGGATTCGGAAGCTATCTTCAGCGAAGTTCTCAGCAAACTGTCCATTTTAGTTCGTAGCTGAGTTTCTAGGAGACCCGAACTTGCTTTAGCAACTTTAGCTGCAGACGTTGACTGAAGTTTTTGAAACGAGTCAAGTTCAACTTCAAGCGAAAAGTAAAGCCTCTCCTCACGTGATCTGGTCCCAGAGTCACGGTCTAATCTTAAGGACGACTCGGAAACACAATACATCGTTCGACATTTACACACAGGGATGATGCTTGCCTTCCAAAAAACAACGACGTTTTGAGACGATGGTCAGATGGATTGCCAAACCAAATAATAAAACATGAAAGCGAACGAGTTAAATACTGTAAATGAGGGAATGCAAAAGAAAACCTCAACACCGAGATGAGTCATGCGGTACGAAACGACAGCGAAGAAAATGCATAGGCAGCAATCGCCTCCTTATATCACCGTCTTTTAGAGCTGCGCCCCATTCTGTCCTCCTCATTGCTAGGCGGGCTCCTTCGCTTTCTGCTGCATAGAAGAGAACGAATGAGTTTATGAGAGCATTGATTATTTAACGTCTTACCTGCTAGATGATTTCTCTTCTGGTTCACGATCACGATCGCGATCCTTTTCGCGTTCTTTATCTCTACTCCTGTCGCTTTTGTCCCTATCCCGTTCCCGTTCGTTCGTCGGCGTGCTTACGCTGCCCTCTTTGTTGCCACCATAGTCCAGTCCTTCCACTGCCGGTGCATTGTTGTCACGATCCTTGTACCTGTTCCCGGGGTTTCGTGGACCCGTAGGCACGTTCGGCGGGAGTGCAGGACGCACGGGGAGTGAACTCGCATCGAACATTCCGCCTCGTCCGCGCCCGCGCGCCGGAAAGGTCGGTACCGCGCGTCCGCCTCGCGGCGCTGTCGGTACGCTTGCACCCATACCTCTTCCGCGGAACGAAGCGGGAGTAGACCCGACGCGTAGCGGCACAGGGACCGGTGTAGGCGTACCATTGCTGGTTGGCTCCATTCCAGGATGCATCTGCGGGCCTTGCATGACGCCGCCGTCCTGCATCTTGGATTAGTTCGTTCAGCAATGTGGTTAAATGTCGGTTGTGAATTAGAAACACGTACCTGCATTCCGCCGAAATCGGGCCCCATGCTCATGCCCATGCCCGTCATGCCTGCAGGCCCACCAGGCATACCGTCGGGCAGCGTCATCTGCCCTCCCTGCTCAGGCGTACCGCTGGGCCCCGCCGCACCAGGACCTTGTCCAAGAACCTGGACTGATCCTTCGGGCACACCATCTTGCATCATAGGCCCCGGACCTTGACCGGGACCCTGCATACCCACGCCCATGTCGCCGTTCATACCCATACCCATGGGACCGCCCATCCCGACGCCCATCGGGCCCATGCCGCCCATGCCGCCCATTTCCGCCGCCATCATCGGGTTCATTGGACCCATGGGGTTCATGCCTACAGGAGGCATCATCCCAGGCCCCACACCGACGCCAGGAGGGCCATTCGGACCGCCCCCTCCGCTTGCCATTATAGCATGCGTGCCGGTCATAACCATAGTGCGCGCCTCGGGTGGAAGCGCAAGAAGCTGTTCCTCTGGCATGCCTGCAAATCCCATCACATTCGCTCTAAGTACATCTGCCATATCTCCCAGTGCGCGCCGACGGTAGCAATACGCTTCCCAGGAGAGCTCATCGAAGCCGTAGTTGAACCAATCGCTCAAATCTGAGCCTGGTCGCCGCCAAGGTTTATCGGCAAGATTCGTCATATCTATGTCAAAAATTGAGCGACCTTCGAAGACCCCAGGAATTGTAGGATCAATATGAGGGTGTGAGGGTGGAGCACGGACGGGAGGAAGAGTGGAAGGGTCAGGGCCATCGTCTACCAGAGGCTGCTCCGCGGCGGTCGGTTGTGCAGCGGTAGCGGTAACATTTACAACGGGCGTCGCGGGAGGTATCTGTGGAGTACCAGCTTGTGCAGGTAAAGATTCCTGTGGTGACGGGTGCTTCAAGGCTTCTGACGGAGGAGCTCCTCGTTCCCGAGGTGTGTATTCTGTAGTTAAGCTCGTGCCTACAAAATAGGGTTATAATTCAGCCAGAAAAGTATCAATCACCTCAACTTACCGGGCGCTGGAGTACTCGATGGCGCGACGCTAGGCGTGCGAGCCTGAATGGGTCGATGCCCGCCCCTTTGGCTTTTACTTGCAGTTCAGCAATGAGGGAAACACAGAGTTTAAGCCAAACACGCACCGGAAATCCAATGAGCGTGTCGGAGGCTCTAAGATGAATTCGATGTCCTGAACAGTAGAGTTTTCAAATTCTGTAGCAAGTTAATGTGAAAAAGGACGTACCTCATCGCTATCCTCTTCTCCCTCCTCTTCCTCCTCGCCTTCCTCCTCTGCCTCTCCTTCATCCTGTCCTTCGTCTACTTCACCGTTGCCTTGGCTCACTGTTTGTTCTTCAGGTTCGACTGAAGCATCGCCTTCCGCCTCGGCTTCAAGATGGGCAACGACGCCATTCGTTTGCTTCTCAGCAGCTTCCGCGGCCACACTGCGTAGCGAGGTTACATACACCTCGAGAATGCCAAGCACCGCAATTGACTCACGATATTACTTCTACTACTTTGAAGATAGTGAGCAGGAAAAGCCGACGGAGTCAAATGTCACTCTTACCATTTTCCGATGCTTTCTGCACTGGCGACACGGTTTCGACAGCGTCCCCGTACAAGAACGAATCTTCGTCGTCGTCCCTGTTTAAACTGAGTTATTTTGTTTTCTCAGACAAACTTTTTCCTGAAAACCTAGCCTACATGAGGAAATGATTGTCTCGTTTCTGTGAACTTCACAGACAACGCGAGTGCTGTCGCACCTTGAGCGTGTCCGACACAAAGCGCGTACGACAAGTTGTCAGTGTCACCGAAGTAACAAGTGGTTTGTTCCAAACTGTATTCGTGGGAACTCATTTGTAACACGCCCTTTAAAGCATCTACACCTTTCTTTTTTTCTTCTCCTAGAACAATTACGAGGACACAAAAGTTCGGGCTTGGTTGAGCTTCACCGTCTCCTCGTCCGCGTTCCCGTCCTCAAGACTGACGGACTACGCAACGCAGCGTATGCTTTCTGCGCATCGATGGTGCCCGTCCGTTCGACTCTCTTTGCGGTGTGCTGGAGGTACCGCCGTGCTCGTCGCGGCTGCGTGTCCATGATGGCTGCTTGAGGGGAGGAGGCCGGGTGTCTCGATGCGTGGAACGCTACATTTCTTCAACGAAGACCTATGGAATCTTGGATGTATGGGACGCATGTACGCTTGATTTTTTTTCCTTCAATCGTCTACGTTTCTGCTTGTACGTTTGTAACAGGCCCCAATCCTGCGTAGACAGTCAAATGCATCCTTTCTTCCGTACGACACCCGTCAAGCTTGGTTTTACTCTGCGGTGACTTGTATGACTTTCCAACAAAATTCACCAATGACGATTAGGACGACCGGGACTGCATTACAATGCAGCTGGTCGTCTGTCGGGAATCGTGTCGCGTACACACCTTTGCCCATAGACCTTATGCCTCAGGAAGTAGGTAATTGCAAGTGTGCAAGAATTAGGCTCGAACTGGCTCCTTCGTCGTCTCAGAAGATTTCTGGCTAGCAAAGTCGGTATGTGCATAATCCTCTCGAGACAAAGGAAATGCCAGTGATGTTCTTCGTTAGATCCATTAGAGGTCTGCTGCTAATGCGAAATGTTTTTGAGACTGAATAGCCCAACATGCAAGATTCCGAGTCGATGTCCTCGATCTTTGATGACTACAGGGTTTGGATCGTGAAGCAGCTGCTGGGCAGAAGACATGCAAGCGTCAAGGTCACTCCAGAGTCTACGCGATACAAAAATCAGATCTTTCAACAGGCAACACATCCCCCACTGCACTGCCAAGCCCTCAATGGCCAAGCCGATGGGTTTGTGAGTTCTTCATCGAGCGAAATCAAAATGTATTTGGCAAACACTTGAATTTGATCTTCAACTCTGCGATCATCGCTCGTCGGACTCGCCGCCCATGCGGCCGTCCGTCTTTGCTACTCATCTATGATGCGCGATTGCTGGCAAGACGGTCGGACAGGAGGCGCCAACTCATTGATTGCTTGAAGCACGTCACACGCATTTTGCCAGCGAGCTTTCGGTATGCTCATACGAAGGTTCCCGTTGGCTCGGCTGCCCGGGTACCTCGGCGAAGTACTACACTACAGGCTATCCAAAGCCGTACTTAGTGCAAACTGGTGGGAGCAGTGGGAGAAATCAGTACTCGCGATGGCGTCGTATCAATCGGTGTACAGCTCTATAGTCACGCTTAGCTTGAGCGGTGCTAATTAGCACGCATAAGTTCAAGTCTCATTCCTTCCTGTCCAAAGGGCGCCTGAAATCTCTGAAGAAGACCACCATGCGAGCTGGGCGCGAAAGCAAAATACCATCACATATATGCGTGTACATAAAAAGTAACAAAGGGCTGATTTCCCACGAATACAACTTCACGGAATAAGAAGCCAAGCGGGAAGCTGTCAGCATTCATATTGAGGCGAGCGACCGTGTCGTGGCACCGCGCAATGAGCACCTGCTAAACTGCACATATTTATCGTGAATCCTCCTATCTGCTTCACGCTCCTTACCATCTCCATCCTCTCAGATTTTTTCTTTACATTTTTCTCGATTTTCCTTGTTTTGATGGAGACCCCGGCGCTCGTGCTCGTGCCCTCATCACCCCTCGAACCGACGTCCTCGCCAGCCCTCGCTTCAAAGAACAACTCGCCCGTATCATCCAACTCGTCACATACCAGACCACCCTCGGCGTATGGCATCTCTGTCGAAGACGAATCCACGCGCAACTCCTCAGAATCGACCATATTCTCAATCTATTCCATGTACAGTGAGCGCCGCCAGACCTGGCGCAAATCTGCGCTCGCAAACAGTACATTCCCAGGCGCGGGACTCGTCAAAGTGCACCGAGATGGTTCGAGAGAGAGTGGCGGAGATGCTGCCACGGATGAAGGCAGGCCGAGCGAGTCTATCGCCGACTCCTTCTATCGCGCGCCGAATACTGTGAGCCGCCGGTCGAGCAGCGGAAGCGGGTTCTTCGCTGGCTCAGCGGAAGGCTCAAGTCGGCATCAGAGCTATAACTGTAGCTCGTCTCAAAGCCAACCACAGAGTAGACCCGCGAGCAGACACGTCGGTCCCTTCTTGGACGCGAACTCGACAGATCTGCCATACGTAAATCGGGACAGCCTCCCGAACTACGGCGCACCTCTTCCAACCAACTCCAGTGCAAATGTGTCTGCGGCTGACACTCGTACGTCCACGGCCGGACGCACACGGGCTGCGCAGACCGTCGCGTCGTGGGGGAAGTACGCCGACCTACCACTCGCTGACGGCAGTCAGCCCGATCTCAGCATGCACCGTTATAGCCCCGCCTCGGGCAAGGTGCACGACTCTTCGCGCCCAACGACGGTCGAAGTCGGCGAAATGTGGGAGAAACCAAACAGACCACCGCGTGCGAGCCCGCCTCCTGCGCAATCGCATGGGAAATCGGAAAGCGCAAGCACGGCGGGTTACAATGGTCTTGGGCTATCACCTAGCGGGAGCATCCGCGGATTGGATACCGTGAGTACGACGCACGAGGGCTACGTGACTGCTCCGCAAAGTGCAGAATCTAGCGGCTCGTACAACACGCCCATACAGCGATTCTGTGTGGCTAACCCAGATCCTCCTCCGAGTCCATCGCCTCCTCCTTTCCCAATTCATGCTTCTCGCTCAAGTAGCTCGTCACAAAAGGGCTTGCCTCCGACTCCGAGGCCGCCGAGCAGTCCTGCGATACACCATGCGAAGCGGAAATCCATCGTTCCGTCTGTACCACCGGCCCGTCCAATATCGTCTGCTGCTTCGTCCTTGCGAGGCTCACGTGTGCCAGTAGCAGGCGAGGAGTCGGAATCTTTCTTCGTGCGCAATACCTATGCACAACTAGACGTGACGGGAGTGAAGGGCGACGGGTATGAAGAGGGCATTGAAAGAACGCGTGCGAAGCTCGGGCATGATCGTCGAAGCGTGCAGCTCGCAGTGAAAAACGATGCAAAAGGGGACATAAAAGGCGAGATTCCAGAAGAAGAACTCGAAGTATTGAGTAACGTGGATCGGTACGTTTCTTTAATCATAAAAAGTTTAGCTAACTAATTTTTGCTCTGAGTAGATATGGTTTCTTCGTCGTACCTTCCCATGACCGTGTCGTTATCCTCCCTACCTCTTCGCTTTCCAAACCATTACACCCTACTACTCAGACTAACGCCTCTAGTGCACCATCACCGCCAATCGTATCCTCCGAGCCCAAACCTCCTCCCGTGTCAAAAGACCGAGAGGCCCGACGAATTGCAAAGTGGGGGCGCATGCTTGAGGCTGAGCGGCGCGATTCGGGCGGGAACGTGTCCGTATGGCGCGTAAGCCCGGGCAAGGAACGCAAACTGCGTTCGCGCGTGTTCAAGGGCATTCCGGATGCATGGCGCGCTGCCGCTTGGGAAGTGCTCGTCGGACGATGGGTCGGCAAGCAGAAGAAACAAAGTCTGGATGCGCGGCGATTGGAAAGTATGCTGAATGATTTGAGGAAGGAGTACCGCTCGAGCTTGGATAGACCGAGTAGCTATGATGTGCAGATCGATCTGGACGTCCCGCGGACAATCAACGGCCACGTATTGTTCAAGACGCGGTACGGCCAAGGGTACGTTCGTTCTCGCTTTATCCAGAGCTGTTTAGCTGATCGCATATATTCCTGCACAGACAACGCTCGCTTTTCCACACGCTTCACTCGTTCTCGCTCGTGTGTGAGGAGTGCGGTTATTGTCAGGGCATGGGCCCACTTGCGGCGACGCTTCTGTGTTACTACGAGCCAGAGAAGGTGTATGCAATGCTCGTGCATTTTCATGATGAATACCAGATGCACGACACCTTCTTGCCGGGCTTCCCAGGCCTGCTTGAGGCCATATACGTGCAGGAGCGGATCTTGGAGAAGATGCTACCCACTGTCTATGCCTCATTTGTGAGTACGTTTGAAGAGGTTCAGTGGTTTGTGAAACTGAACATTATTCTCCCCGCAGAAGAAGCATATGATCTCGACGACGAGTTATGCAACGAAGTGGTACATTACGCTGTTTGCGAACACCGTACCATTTCAGACGCAGCTCCGACTTTGGGACGCGTTTCTACTTGAAGGGCGGGACGTCTTTGTGATCGTCGCTGTAGCGATCGTCTGGGTCCTCAAAGGTTCGTTCTTCCTTCTCGCTGTTACTGTCCTGTTTTCTTCTGACTGGGTGACTCTTGTTTTCTCCTCGCAGACCATCTGACGTCGAGTCAGGCAAATTTCGAAACTGTGCTTTCGCTCCTTTCGTCGTTCTTTGTACCAGAGGATGAGGATGTACTTCTCAGATGGATTGATCGTGCGCTTGACGATAAGAAGCTGCGTGCCGATATGGTACGGTGGCGTGCTGAGTGGCGCGTTCTCGTTGCAGAGAAGAAGGAAGGTGATGCGCTTTTATAATTTTGATACACCTTCTGGGCACCCTTCGCTTTTCTTTGTTTTCTGTCTTCTTTCGCCTTTCTTCTAGTCTGGGATTTCTCTCATTTCGTTAGGCCTCGTTTTCTTCTTTCCGCTCTCCTATCTTATTCCTGCTCTGATCATTCATCATATCCGCTCTGGCATCACATACGAGTCATGACATCCGCACGCATTGCATCTTTCGAGTCACTTCTCGAAGCCGTACTATACTATCTTATTAGTCTTGCTTTCTTCTTTCTTACTCCTCTCCCGGTTCCTCGAGCTCATCTATCGCATCGCTCCGCACTCTCTTTTAGCAATACTTTTGTACCAATACCGACCCCATCAGTGCAAATATCATATCAGATCTGACTCGAGAGATCGAAGAACACGCTCGGAGTTTGAGTCTCGATGTACCGTCCAGACCACAATGCGCGACGCATCCCAAAGAGCGTCCGTCCTTTGTACTCAGGAAGATTAAGCTGCGTAAAGTTCCATTCCTCGATATTACGAGCAGGTCGCCTAGTTGGGCGAAAACAATTGGACCCAATCAACGCGCCCTAATGTGCAGGGTCCTTCCTACTGAGGCGACGAGGAAGACAAAGAGCCGTCCGCATTTGGGCAGTGTTGTGGGATCTGAGCTTTTGCAGTCGATCGGAGATGCGAGCGCGACTTTGCTTCCACTAGGTCCCTTTGGCACAGGCGCGGCTTGGATGCCTAGTATGAGGACGCGTATAAATGCCGCATGAGGAGGCGGAATGTCTACCTCATCGCCCTCGCGGTGCTCCAGCTGTACAATTAGAGTCATCCGCGTCGCTCCCGACGTCTGAGTCTTATTTTTAACCCCTATCACGACCTCTCTTTGTTGTATCCTTACTCTCTGAGCGCCTCAAATCCGTGTACTCGTATCCAAGGCCATAAAATCCAGTACTCGCGCCCGCTCGTCTCACGCACCCTACGCACCTCCCACTCGCACCATCCTCTCTGCTAGTCATGTCATACCCCAGGCAACCGTCCTCGCCAACCACGGGCTACTTCGCTGCGTCTCCGACGTCCCCGCTCTCCTTCGCCGCGATGCAGCAGCAGTCTCCGCGCGACTCGTACAACATGTACACCGAGTTCCGCATGTTCGCGGGCAGCTCAAGCGGCGGCGAGTCTAGCCGATCTTCGCGCTCGTCGTCGACCACGTCATCGCTGAAGAAGATGTTCCGGAAGTAATGCAGGAGTCTTCTGGAGTAGACCCGTCAGCACCCGGAAGCATGCTGGAGCTCTTCCGCGCCCAACGCTGTCGCCCCCTAACATCCGCTTTTCTAGAGCGAAGAGCCGGTCGTCAGGCTATTACATAATGTAGGAGGCCGTAGAGAGACGCACGCGCCGATGTCTGCACCGTCATTTGATTCGTATGTTGCTCGGTTATTTAATCGTTGGTTTTCCTGTTTTTCTTGTTACAAGGCGCTTGGCCGCCGCTGTCACCTACTATCATCGTCATCCATACCATTTTTCGGACACGATATTCACACCACTTTCGATTGTATTGATATCCCTCGCGCACCGCTGTAGCATATATATCTCCCTTTTAGAATGCATCATTCCGTTATATTCTCTTCCCAGGACACATATCCGTTTCTTGACTGCTATGGCAGAGTCAGCTGGATTGCAGCCTTTCAAGAATAATCTAAAAGACGTACTGTAGGTCGCTTGGATCACGTAGAATTGCCATCTTCAACCCATACCACTTTATCCTTAGGTGCGGAGTGGAAGTCGTGTTCAATGAAATTTGTCCGACCTACAATCTCCAATCTCTGGAACTCGCTCATGTCCGGCTGGCTACCCAGCAAGTAGTGCAATGTTCTTGGGAGACTCGCTGTCAGGTCCGTACTATCGACGATCCGCATGGTCTTCAGAGGCCTCTTCTTCAAGCTGTGGAACATCATCCTCTCCAACAGTTTGCCAGTTAGGGTGTATGGGCGCTTAGGACGTGATACGAGGGAGAAGTGTTCCAGATGGGTGAAATTGGTAAACAGATGATCTAAAACTCCATGAGGTTGGACTTCTGATCGAGAACGGTCGAGGGATAATTCGAGGATTTTGATTCTAGACACGAAATCGTTATGGTCATATAGAACGTTGAGAAACGATAGATCCTTAGTAGATCCATAGCTTGTGAGATCCATGTCCAGAATAAGTTTGCTAACCTTCGGCATGTCAAAACTTTTCAACACGAAGTTCAAAGTTGTGTTGTCGCAGCGGCGAAGGGTGAGGGAAGTTAGAAGAGGCAACGAAGCGCTATGATCATTTGTCTCCGTCAAAAATGCGGTAGGAAGAATGCCGACGAGTGTGAAATCGTCGAGGTTTGGAAGGGTACCAAGGAAAGAGAAAAAATAACGCAAACCGACATTCATATTGCCAAAGGTGAATGTCAGGCAAGTAGTTGTGTCTCCGTAGTTATGCGTTCGGCTCGGAACGACTGAAAGTAGGTCGAGCTGCCAGAGTTTAGGAGTCTTCCATCTAGAAAAGAAATCCTTCGCATCGTCGCTCGTGATCGAATCAGAGCTCCGACTACCTACAACGCGTACGCTGAGACTTTGAAGAGCGGGCAAATGAAGCTCCCGCAGTCCAGAAATCTTTCCAAGCCGCGCGTCAAACAACTCCCATTCAAATACACTCTCCGACGCACACTCGATGACGACCTTTCTCCAACGGTGAGTATAGGGTAGTATATCGAGGAGGAACATCCGAAGGCTCTCGTCAGAGAACGGCGATCTGATTATAATTGAAAGCTCCGCGATTTTGCTTCGTTCGAGATACGTCTTGAAGGCCCCCCGGGACATTCCGGTATGCAAAGTAGTCCAAAGACTAGGTGTATTCAGAGCTACCTGTCTGAAACGGTGACACACATTGTACATGCGTCCCATATATACGCGGCCTTCGTTATGACTGCTTTCTTGGATGAGAGAATCGTTGGCGCATTCGAATATCTCCGCAAGAAGCTCATCTGGCAGCGTCGTTATTCCGTGTTGCAGTAGCACGGGTTTTGACTTTTCTCGTAGAGTATCCATCAAAGTTTTTGACGAGAGGCTCAACGAATCCAAAAGTTCGCCGACACGTTTGAGCTGTTGTAACGCATCTTTTACCGATACCACGGTTTTCTCGATGTCGGAATTATCTGTGATCTGTAATAGCCTGGCAGCATTACTTTGTCACCATCTTAACCTTCTATGACTGATAAGTGCGTACTCTTCTGCCGTTTTTCCCAGCCATAGGTCTTCCGAGTCGATGCGACTTCCACTCCTCATCCTTGATAAGGCATTTACGAGGATATCCAGAGGTTGATTATTTTGCTGCCGTGTCGCATCCTCCATTTCTATAGACAATGCTGAAGTTCTAAGTAAGTTAAGCACCGGCGTGGAAGAGGGTTTCCTCGGAGTAAAGCACGAAAGGAGGCATTAGTTGGGAGCCGTGACAAGCGTGATATTAGGTCACCTGATCTGACATGTCGCGACAGAAGTCGCGTCGCGTCGCGTCGGAGTCCCAAACTCCAATCCGATCTGCAGATAATGAGACGTGAAGAAACCCCAATAGGTTTCTGTTGTACAATAGTCTACAACAAGCAAGCTTCCCTTGCTCCTCGTTTTGTCAGTACTTGAAAATTCTGGACATCTATAGAAAGCACTCGGATTGGAAAACTCAAACAACTTGAAAGATACATCACAAAAATTTGCAAAGAATTACATGTGCTTACAGGGATTATAATCAATTGAGCCTGGACTATATTTGGCATGTACTCAGAATTTAAGCAGCTTATATTCGCATATAATCGGTAATCAATTTTTTTCGAAGTATAATCAAATATAATTTTTTGCAAACTTTTGTGATGTAGAACCATCATATTGGAGTCGGCAAGAGAGAATGATAGTGCCAAAGGAGCATTATATATCTTGTAGGCTTAACTGATGCTCATAATGGATCCTATGTAAGGTACAAGGAACTAGTTGTCATGGTATTTGTATGCTAAGCCTTCCAAAAAGCGACTCGGAGGGATCGATAGACCTTCAAGTAAGGGTAGTCAAATCAACAATTTCATGGATATGGCATTATCTTTATTTTAAATACACTTTCCATTAAACGAAAAAGAAAGTTCTGTTATAACATGGCGATCTGCAACTGTTGCAAAACTACTGCAAAAGCCGGAAATGTTCAGGAGTGCATGATTGCCCCATCCTTTCCGGATTAGAAATTTTGGCCGAATAGCATGAAAGACAACGTTGAACATTGAGGAATACGCGTTGCATCGTCCATGTACCATAGCTATAGAGTGTACCAGATGCCGGAAAATTGTAGGGGTCGTCGATGGCTTCTTCGACGATTCCGACTCTGCAGTGAAACACGTCCGACATGAATGACTTCACCGACATACCGCTTCTTAATTGGGATTGAGATCTATGCAGAGCTATCAGACTTTCAGGATGGTCCTGACTAGTGAATCACTCATTGGTTGGTAGCCTGAATTGTGCTATATTCCGAGCGCGCTCTTATAGTCCCTCCTTGAAAAGACAACACGACTCTGTAGATAAAGCAGGGAATAGGCACAGACTTGTGGATTGATCATTCCCACGTGTAACTGTTTTGTAAGATATCGTCATCAGCAGTTCGTCGGGTAAGGAATATGAACGGTTCACAAGCCGCGATTTTCAGGTTGCAGCAGTCACTTGATTTCATTAGCAAGCTGACCAAAGAAAGGGGAGCATTGCCTGCATACAAGAGCTTTCATTTATGCATAAGAAGACGGCAAAGTATTCTGCATCAGCGCTAAGTATCTATGGCCAGACTAAGGGTTCTTGAGCAGGCAATATTAATGCTAGGCATGATCAGAAGTCAAGACTATATGAGCAAAGTAAGTATCACAGTTAGCAGGCGAGACTGTCTTCCTCATACGTTTCCGTAAAAAAGAGCATCTAAGCAACAATTCTTTCCTTCAGCAGAGATGAATATTCCAGCAGGAGCTCAACGTCTCATGGCCGCTTGCATTTCCGAGTTGGCCGACGAACATGTTTCGGCTGATCTGAGAAAGAGGACAAATACATGCAAGCAAACACTTACCATTTTCGTAAACACTGTGGCAACGCAAGTCCGCCTATTCCCGTTGCTGAACCACCCTTGTGCTCGATTTGCTCTGACCACGACGTCCTGACAAAAAGCACGATGCCGCCATCGCGCCCAACAACAATGGTGAAGTCAGCTCAGACATCCTCGACGCCCTACTCTCTCGAGCTCCTCTCAGAATACGCACATACGCTCGATGCCATGCCTCTGGACCTTTCGCGCATCTTCGCCGACCTCCGTGAGCTCGACGCCGTGCTCACCTCAACCGTGGCGTCCGTGACGAACAAGATATACAAGCTCATCGAGATGATCGAAGACCGCTCTGCTTCTAGCGAGCAGCGCCTGTGGCTGCTTGGCGAGATTGCGGAGGAAGCCAGCAAGGTCAGGCCGGGCGCGGACGACAAGATACGTATCGCGACGCAGGCTGCGGACAGTCTGCATGTGCAGTCTCACCACCTCACTGCGCTTGCGACCCATCTCCCTGAATTTGAGCCTGCGATGCTCGTTCCGAAGACGAGGTACCCACACGTCTCGTCGCGTGCGTACATGCCGCTGCATTCGTTTGAGACGGGTCGGCGCCGCAGGGCACCGATTGGCGGCGGTGCGTGGATGGGTGCCACCGAGAGTAGTCCGCAAAAGAAACGTAGAGTTATTCAGGAAGAGGACCTTGACTACGGTGCTGCAGGCAAGTCCCCGAGAAAGGATAAAACTGGGGAACTCGGAGGACAATCGAGGCCACGCGGTGGGCCTCGGACGAAGAAGTGTGTATCTCGCACGCTCCTTATCGCGTCAACGTCTAATTATCTTTCAGAATTGAGAGGCATCCCTCTCCTCCGGAATCACTACACTCTGTCACCTCTCATCCGCCAATACACGTGTCGGGTAGCAACCAGCGTTCCGCCGGTAGTAACACCAACCGAAACTCGCACAATACTTCATCTACAAAACGTCGCGCGAATCTCCAAAATGGCGGTGCCCATGGTGAGGGCTCATTGCTTGAGTCTGTTCTATCCCGAAAAGAGAATCAACATCTCGCGCCGTCGTCATCGACAACGCACCCCTCCCTGATGGAGACCTTTGACAATGGTACGTATGAGGCCGACAATGTTAGGAACGTGGCCACTTACTGTTCTTAAGGAAAACGAGATAAAGAGTACTGGCCTCCGGACGCACCTCGTGAGCTTCAAGCGCCTAGCACGGCCAAGGCGCGGGCTTCGACTCAGTCATCGCTCACAACCAATCTCGCGTCCGCAATGGAGGGCTCTCCAGCTCCTGCCGACGCGGCAACAATTTCGGTCGCGGTCGCGGCTGCGGGAGACGTCGGCGCGGATCTAGACGGGGAGGCCGACGATGGGCGAATATATTGCTTCTGCGATAACATGAGCTTTGGAGAGATGATAGGCTGTGATCAACCAGGATGCAAGCGCGAATGGGTATGTCTTAACAATTGGTTTGGCTAGTTGTAGCGTGCTGATTTGCTGTTTCTGCAGTTCCATCTTAGTTGTGTAGGCCTCAAGGAGGCTCCGAAGGGCGTGTGGTACTGCGACGAGTGCGCGGTCCTGCGCAAGACACCTCGTAATCCACGCAAGAAGCGAGCAGCCGGTGGGCGGCCAAACGCTCGAAACGGGTCATGAACTCGCAATGCTCATATCTTCACTTCAATATCTTGTTTCATATGGTCTGGTACATCAGCCCTGGATTTCTCCATCTTCCGTCTTCAAGACTGAAGACGATATTCACTTTTTTGCATGGAAGAGTTATACTTTACATGGTCCAATGTCCTATCATTCCAATGGCGCTTCAGATTCGTACACAAGCCTCTGCTTCTCCGTCCACCTGGTTTCAATTTCATGTTTACTCTTCCGACACCTTAATAAGAAGCTTTCCGGTTGTCGAGTGGCCTGTGATGTCCACCTGCGCTTGCTGCACGCCTTCAGCAGTGAAAGGGTAATCCTTATGAATGTTGATTTTGACTGTTCCGTTTTCGACCAGCTTGTAAAGGCCCTCCGTGTAGGACCTGAACTCTTCAGGTAAGGCGATATAATTGAAGGCGCTACGGGGGTGTGAATGAGAGAATCTGAGAGTCGAGGGAATACGTACGTGGGGCGAGTGAGCTTGATGTTCTTCCCAGTAAGCTTCAATGGGGAGAAAGGAGGCACGGCGCCCGAGGCGTTGCCCACAGAGACAAGGCTGCCCTTTCGGCGGAGTAGCTCAAAGTTAGCATCGAACCTTTAGCAAGTATTAGCCCTTGCATTTCGATACTCTTTTCCGGCGAGAGTATAAGATCACTCACGTGTCCTTCCCAACGCCATCAAACACTGCATGCACGCCCTCGCCATTCGTGATCTCCAGCACTCGCTTGACGGTGTCCTCCGTTGGGTACAAAATCACATGGTCCGCGCCATGACGCCGCGCGAGGTCAGCCTTCTCCGCAGTGCTTGTCGTCCCGATGACGGTCGCGCCGCGCGCCTTCGCAATCTGCGCAAAGATGAGCCCGAGCCCACCCGCAACGGTGTGCACTAGCACAGTCTCGCCCTGCTGCACGTTGTGCGCCTCCGTCATGAAGCTGAGCGCGGTGATCCCCTGGATTAGGAGCGCTGCGCCGGTGCGCAGGTCAATGGAGGGCGGGAGCGCGTGCACGTCCTTCCAAGGCACAGAGATGTACTCGGCGAAGGACCCGGTGTACCTCTGGCAATGCGTCGATCCAACTCTTTAGTACGAATAGTTCCACCTCGGATTACGGCGAAATACAGGAACTTACGGCTATGACCTTGATGCCCACTGCCAGACTGCGCTTCTTGTATTGTTCGTCGTTGAGCACGGCCGCGTCCGTCGGGAGGCTGACGATGGTACCCGAGCTCTCCTGTCCAATCGCAAATGGAAACGACTTGGCAGGGTAGAGGCCCTTACGCATGTACGTGTCGATGAAGTTGACGCCCGCATAATTCACCTTATATTTTACACGTGAGTATATGCGCACTTGGAAGTCGAAATAATAGGGACACGACGGCACCTTGACCAGAATTTCTCCCGATTGCTGTGTCGGGAAGGGTACTTCTGCGAGCTCGATAACGTCAATATCACCATGCCTAGGGACGACGATGGCCTTGACAGTCTTGGGGAACGACATCCTTAGGTTTCCCGCTCGAGTAGGTGGTGTGTGATGTGCTGATACAAGCCGGGAGGTTGTGAGATAGTGGAGGAGGGTGGAGGCTCTGGGAAGGATGCTCCTTGCTCCGAGCATGGCGTGTGCTGCTACGGCGTGTTACTTATGTATGCTATTCGACGCGGACACTTTCGTGTATGAGTAAGTCACGACTCGGACTTGAAATTCTCAGTCAACTGACTGTTAAGCTCAACATATGCTGTGTGCACTCCAGTCTAGAATATCGATTATCGGCAGGGCATCGATGTTGACGGTCATCATGAGATTCAGAGGAGAGGTCGTGCCATACGTTTTCCTTAAATTACATACTACTAGCACAGTTCAAGTCACTTAAACTTATCCAAGCTAACGTAATCTGTGTCCTTGACACAGTCCTCGGCCTTGTTCAAGAGAAGTCGGATGTCGTTATAAAGTAATTCTGCAACATCGTAAACGTCCTTGTTGAACGACTGACATCAGGTCAGTATCTCGTCGGAGATACACACAAGCAAAGCTGACTAGTAACTCACCACGCTGACTCTCCACATTTTCGACTGGTCGTCTTCCGGGTCTACATTCGGGTCTTTCGGCGGGATTACCGGACGCTTCTCTTTTGATTTCTTATCTATATAGACCAGCATATTACCTCGCCCTGCGGTGTATGTGATGATTTTGTGCTTCCTGAGTTCATCTTCTGTAAAATCTTTCTTGTTTTCCCCATACAGCTCCCTACGCTGCTCTCGGTGCTCCTCAGAAACAAGAACCGTAACGCCTGCGGTCTCGTAATAACTCTTGAGTTTAAAATTCTTTCCCTTGTCTAAACGGGCACTATAAACCCTTGCGCTGCCCTTAGCAGGATTTTTCGTGAAAGGTTGTTCGACTGACAAATCTTTTGTTAAGGAAATTTCATTAATAGTAAAAAATGAAAGGTCTTACTTGTCTCTTCTTTGTTTACGTTCGATGAGGCCGTGCTGCTGCTATTCAACTTCGGAGGTCGTATTTCTTCCCTTGAATACGCCTTTGAAAACTTTGGGTACGGAGTTCTTTCCCTCTCATTTGCCATGCTTGTGGTTCTACGTGTGCTTGTTGGTATGCGCTGAGGTTCATATAGCCGGCTTTTATTCTGTTCTCAAGTTTGCGTGCATCGATGGCTACATCAAAGCATCATTAATATCAAGAATAACGTAGGCTTTAGGCCATCTAATTGGCTGACGACCTGCTTAGACGTGCGAGCAAAGGTGCAATGGCAAAGGATACTTTGTGTGCATTTATACATATTCAGTTTCCATTTAGGAACGCGTTTGCACGAAGGTCAGGCGTGGCAATGACCTAAACCATTTCTGGCTATATATGTGTTCTGAGTTGGAGACTAGGTTTCAGTGCTTTGAAATGATCGTGAGACTCATAGGGTTCCATACCGAGCATTGCATAATATTTGCTATGCTCTTGCAATGTCCTGGTTGCATGGCCGGAAAATCACGTGGATCAAGAATCAAGTCGAAGATCCCAATTCCCGGCGTCGATCACATTCAGTACCTAGCGCACGATAAGATTGATACGACAAACGGGTCAGGTTCCACGTCAGAAACGTTGCCACTATTAAAAGCCTTCCTCATGACATCTGCAGCCAACTCTTCACGATCAAGCTAGGCCTTGCCGTGGAGCAGCTCGATTTACGTTTTCTAAGAGTTCATGTGAATAAACGGCAGAATTTACCGTTTAGACCACCCAGTCTCAGATTTTCTGAAAGACTGGATGTTTATTACTTGAGTCCTTAGTCCACTAATGCCCACAGTATGTGTTAATTGACTTTCCAGAGTAGATTCCGATTTCACTTCCATTCAGCTCTTCAGTTGTGAATTCCATTCTTGTCAGTGAAGGACACAGCTGAGATGCCCACAGGGCTTGTGTTGTAGGGGTGCAGACTCTTCTAATCCAAAGGGCAATTCAGGCTACAGCTCATGATCGACCCAAGGGGAACTGTGGTGACTCGGTATACCGAGAGGGACAACCTAAGTAGAGCGAGGTTCGAGATATGAAGACTCGGCGATACGGATACCTGCAGGATTCCGGTTGGACCAAGACTCAGGCGGGTAGAATCGGCACTTGTGGCAGTGGCCGAGGGTGTTCGGTGATTGGGTGATGGAGTTCTGAGAGTTGGTGACAGAGTCAGTGTATACTGTTTTCAGAATGAGAGTCAGGCGAGTAGTGCATAGTAATGCATGTAGTAGATTGCGGTCTAGAGGTGGAGAGGGGACTGTCTGTCTCTGTACTTGTCTCGTATCTCCCTATCTCCCTATCTCTGTCTGTACAAACTACTGCAAACTTATACTAAACTGAAGCAGAGAAAGCGGTGCAAGACTCGGCCGAGTCTGTGTGAATGGATGTGAAAGTGAGTCGGCGATCGGTCTGCGCACATCACGCAGCCGATCGTCGTGGAGTGATGTTGGAGTCCCCAACCTGCTCTTTCATCTCCCACCACTGCACACCTGTATCCCACGTCCTTGTCCTACTCGCCTAATTCCTTCCACCTGTCCCCACGAGAGTCGGTTGTCCATGTGCTGATCGAGTTCGTGCGACATCCCTCCGTCTGATCGTGTCCATACCAAGAATTATAATGAAGAGTCGGCCGCTGATTATGAATGAATAAATGGTAAAGTTTGGCGGCCGGTAAAGGGATTCAAAGGAGTAGTGTAAGTGAGGGGAGAAAGACTCGGCTGGCGCGTAGGTGATGGTTAATCGCTACATCTCCCAGGGGGCCAGAAAAAAAGTGTTTGCGGTGTACATGAGAAGTGGTTGACTTGGAAATTAAAGAATGTGTAATGGGCGAGGTTCGGTGCATTCTGTGGTTTTTTAATGGTGTGAAGAAGAAGAAGAAGAGGTTGATGGTTCACCGATCAATGCCGAAATCACACCCTGGAGTTTCATGATGTGCGCTATTTGCTGCGTGACCGTGTCACGGAGGTTCTTGAGTTGGACTGATGGGGCTGGGTGGTGTATGCTCGTCTGGAGGTCCAGGTGCCATGGGATAATTGTGATCCGGATCAGGTCGTGTGTCACTGCCGAATGTAGACACTGATTCACTGGCAGCTCCAGGCCTTGATTAATGACATATTTTGTGTGGTTGTTGATCAAGGTCAGTCAGGGTCAGAACTGGACATCGATCACCATGTACAGGCACAGGAAGAACTCATGCACCTTCATGCCAGGCTCGGCGATTGAGTGCCAGAAGCGCTGGTGAGATCCGGAGTGGCGTAGGACGTCCTCGAGGGTGGCCTGATGCGAGTGATGGCGTGTGACAGCGAGAGTGAATGATATCGACCAGTTGTGAACCCCGCGTATGTCATCCGGGCATAGGATTTGGTTGTCATAGAAAGACTCGGCGCTGGTTCGGTCTGAACGCATGGTCGGTGAGGGGGTAGAAGTGAAGAAGAACAAAGTTGAATTATTCGAGAGGGGGATATTGTAGGGCGGGTGATTCTAAATGAACAAAAAGGAGGGGGTATTCTATAGAGACTCGGAGTTATTAATTAGTGCAATGTTCGGTGTAAGAGAAAAAAAAAATTTGGGGGCGGAGAGAAAGTAAAATAGAGAGGATCAGTGTCTGTTGTCAAACAAAAATGGGGTTCTTTGTTATTAAAGGAATGGAGGGGTACTCTATTTTGCCTAATGTAACATGAGGCGTTTGAGTCAGGGGGGGTTTCAAGAGAAATGCACCGGGTGTTCAGCTTTAGCCTCCCCATCCGTCATAGCTGATCCTTCCTGTGCGATCCTTCCATACTCAGCTGCGAATGTCGCATTGAAGTCGTTCCACAACGTGATCAAGTTCATGTGCTCGCCCAGGTTGATCGGTACAAAGTGGTGCTTGTTGAGTTGACCGACTAACTGTGAGAGTAGTTTGTGGGCTTTGATGGCTTGTTCCTGAGCGGTTTTGGCGAGGTGGGTCATCGAGATTGCTGTTTCCTGAAGGGCCGACTGTTGTGCTTCGCATGCTGTACACTCCTGCTTGGCGTCTTCGAGCATTGCTGCGAAGTCGGCCTGCTCAGCTTCTGCAGAAATCAGCGATTCCCGGGCTTCGTACAGTTGGCTGAGGTATGCCAGTTGGATGTAGGACACCGTTGCTGCAGCGTTGAACCGAGATAGGGTCAGGGCTGATTCATAGGAGGTCGCCTTCCTGCTCACAATCTGTCTGAACACCATGTGGTATACTTCTTCGTACACGAGTTGTGTGAGCCCCTCACAATCAGGGCTGGCTATGGCGACTGCAGTGCAGAATTGAGACCACGAACCTCCAGCAAGTGCAGGTGACTGCAAGAGTCGCTCTTGTATTTCGGGTGTGCAGAATGTGTAGGCCACGTATATCAGAGTCGGGTCTGTGGGCGTGAGCTTATCAAATGCGAACAGTAGTTCTGCTGCGAACTTGGCGAATGAGGTCGTTGCCGGGTCGAACACGACTATCTGCAAGACCCCGTCGGGCGAGGGTTGGCCAGTGCAAGGTTGCCGGGTGTTGGGTTGGGCATGCAGCGTGCCATGCCCTTGAGGACAATCGTGTGGGGAGGGGTAATGTCTGTACTTTCCATTGTGGGCAGGGTCGGATGTTGTTTCTTTTTCTTTTTGTCGCTTTCAGTAATGTTGTGTCTTTTTAAGGACAGTTGCGTTGCCTGAGTTGTTTGTGTGTCTGTATTGGGTGGACCTCTCTGTATTGGTCATGCCGTCAGTTGGCGGAGTTCGCATTCATTGCATGTTTTGGGTGATTCATTCGCATGCTTTAGTTGGTCCTTCGGTGGGTGATTCATGACAGCGATGGTGTCATTTTCTCATGGTCGGCAGCCGGTCGATCGGCAGATTTGCATGTCTTTTTAGTCCACTGTTTCGTATTTCGTGTGTTTGGTACTGGTCCGTGTCTCTGTATTGCCGGTTGTGATTTTTGTTTGGTGGTCCTGGTTCGGCGTAGTTATTTTCTTTGGTGTTCGTTTTCTGTTGAGTATTTGTGTGTTGCGTGCCTCGGGGTCCCTTTTTGGTAGGAGCGGGCTTGCAGGTAGCTGCTGGTGTTCGGTGTGTGCCTGGGTTTGTTGTGAGTGATCAGTGGGTTCGTGCTGTATTTGGTGTGGTCTGGATCTGCGTGTGATTGGCTTTTGAGGTGTGTGATCGTTGGGAACCGTTTCGGGCGCTTTGGTGATCTTGAAATGACTGGGTTCCACGTTGTGCTTCTTGAGTGCGATCACGGCGCTTGTTCCGGTCCGGTAACGTGGGGGCGTGATTCCTGTTGGTAAAGATCATCGTAGTTTTCGAAACGTGTCCCCCTCTACTTTTTACTACCATGTCCTCCGTCTCACCTTACCCATTCGATGGACAACGCTACAACTCCCGATACTGTCCCGTGCACCCCCGTGTCTCCCAAGGATGGGGGGGGGGGTTCTTTGACACCGCCACAGGAGAAGTTGGGGGCTGGCAATCACACGCCAGCGGCCCCTGGTTTTTCGCAGGAAACTGACGACGGCAACTGAGACATGGGAGGCGCGCTCGTCGGCGCGGATCTCCCACGTCCATTGCAGCTACCGTCATCCTCGTTGGGCAGAGAAGTGGGCAGAGAGGGGGAACCCACCGGGGAAGTTGGAGTTCCCCCTGCCGAGTCTGTCCTGCCGAGTCTCGCCCAGCATGATCCTTTCTCGTCACGTATGGAAGACTTCAACTTGGCTCTCGACGATCTCGAGAAGTCGAGTGAAGAGGCTCGCGAGGAGGCGATGGCGTATGTGTGGGCTACTTGGGTGCACCACTTGTTTTTTTGTTTTCTTGTTTTTGCTTCTGATACACCTTTTCTAGTGCTCCCTTTCTACCGCGTGGGATGGTGTTTCCGAGTGCGCCAAAGCCACCCATATTTCTTTTACCACGATGGACATCCTTTTGGATGTGTTCTGGACTGAGGCTGAGGAGGCGGTGGAGAATGCGACCGAGGAGATGCTGCCCAAGCATCTCCGGTCCCTTATTGCTGAGGAGGAGGAGAAGGTGGCTGAGTGTAAGCGCAAACGCGAGCTCGTTGCTGCCGAGCATGCATGTGCTGCTGCTGAGGCCCAGGAGAGGGTAGAGCATTGGGCTTGTGAGGACGCTGAGCGTGCCAAACAGGCTGTGGAGGAGGCGTGATTCTGGCTTGAGCGTACAGATCTCCTGGTGGCCAAACAGGCTCGGGAAAAGAAGGAGCGCACGGCAAAGCTGAGGGGCGTGCGTGAGTCATTGCGTGCGCTGTATCCTACAGTGACCGATGAGGAGCTCCAGGGCCGACTCCAATGTATGGTCAGTCCTCCTCTGCCGGTTTCGTCTGCGATCCCTTCTGCTCCCACTCAGTCGATTCCGTCTCTGCCCTGTTGTGGATCGCGTACACGTCAGCCTCACCCTCGTCCTGTCCTTGCACGTTCGGGAGCAGAAAGCGGGGTGGTCATTTCTCCCACGTTGTTGCCTCAAGCTGGTTCGGATGCGAGTGCCGTGTCTCATCGAGGTACTGGTGGGCCTGCCACGCCCCCTCATAGGACTTCTGCCTCTCCTTTCCTGGCTGCGCCGGCTGGAACTGTAAAAACTGATCCTTCGACAGTCAGCGGAAGCACCTCATCCACGAAGATACCATGTGAGGTGACGAAGGTGAACATTCCTTTCTGTACCAATCCTGATCTTCATGGTTGACTGTTCCCGTGTAGGTTGGTGGTTTGCGCACGCGTTCTGAGGTGGTGGCAGCTAACATCCCTCCTATGAAGCCTGGGACGAAGCAAAAGCCGGTTGTGGTTGAATCCAGCGGCGATGAAGGACCTTCTCATCCTGGTCCATCCAAGGTTCTGCATGCTGCAGGTGCGTCCTCTGCGAGAGATGCGAATCCTGAAGAGGCCATTTCTGATGGCCCAGACCCAGATTTGCTCAGAGGTGGGGTACACCTAGGGCGGACTGTTCAGTTTGCCCTCACTTGCGACACTTGCATTGTCACGGGCACGTCATGCGATGGTGTCCCCAAGAGTCGGCGGTGCACCCGCTGTTCGTGGAATAAGGTGCGCTGTGTCTTCGAGAGGTTCCGTGGGCAGTGTGGTGGTACCCAGCTCGCTCCTCTTGTGCTTTCCATGGCAGACCCGATCAGTATCGGTGGCGCAGTCTGGCAGTTTGGGGACGTGCCCGACTACTCTGACGTGGCTTCTGTCGATGTCCTGGTCGGGGCATTGGCTAGGAATGTCACCGAGTCTTGCGTGTCGATTCGCAAGTGCCAGGCTGCCATTTGTCATCGTCTTGAGGCGTATGAGGCTCGTGTCAATGAGCTTACGTGTCGTCTCGGCGAATACGAGGAGGTTGAGGACTGGATGCCGCCTATGCCATTCCTTGACAAGGAATCTTTCATTAACTATCGGACTGTTCAGGAACAGGAGGAGAAGGAAGAAAAGGAAAAGAAGAAGAAGGGAAAAGGGAAGGGTAGAAAATAGGGTAGTTTTGGTGTTTGTTATTTATTTAAGGGAATTTAGTCTATGTTGGTACCGCGTTAACTGTGCTTTACGACGGAAGTACAAGATTCGGCTTTTCCTTCCAGGCTCGGTAGGGTATTGTTTTTCGTGTATTTCGCCATTTCGAAGTTTGAGAGTAGGGGTTTATTGTGTGAAAAGAAATGGAATGAGAACGAATATCAAAAAGAATAAGGGGTATCATGATTCGGATTCGGTTCCAGAGTCGGTGTTGAGGATTTCTGTTGGTTGTGGCCGATCCTTGGCACCGAGCTCCTCCCCTTCGATTTTTGAATGTTTGTTGGCGAGATCGTTGAGTTCTGAGTCGGTTTGCTCCACTATCTGGGTGACTGGGGTCAATATGTTTGCTCGTGGGTGGTACAGGATAACTCTGAAGGCTGCGTATCGTAGTGCCAAGACTGTGCCTGTGAGTTCTGCGAGAATGTACAATCCTCCAGTTGTTCAGCGAATAACTACCATCGGTCCAAGGTATTTGGGTTTGGCTTTTTGGCTTAGTTCCGTGTCGATTCATGAGTTTCGAACCAGAACCAGGGCTCCAGGGCCAAAGTCGTAGTCTCGGATCGTGTTTTGGTAGTGTTTTTCGAATTGCTGGATTGATTTGAAGCGAGTGCGCATGACTGCCGAGTGTACTCGTTTCAAGTCTTCTGGTCGATGCTGGAGTGCCCTTGCTCGTGCTGCGAGTAGTTCTGACTGGGATACTTTCAATGTGTATACTGGTGACATGTACGTTTGTTCAGCCAAGTCGAATGAAAGGATCGGCTGGACTCCATGGACCATGTAGTATGGTGAATATCCCGTTGCTTTCTGAATCGTAATCCTCTCAGCCCATATGGCATGGTATGTGTGTTGTGACCATCGAGCTTCGTCGTTCCCGGCAAGTTTCATCAGTGTTTCCCAAAGGTCCCTGTGGCGTCACTCTACGATTCCGTTTGCTCTCGAGTTGTAGGGGGAGATTCGGATATTGTGGACTCCGTATCTTGCCAACATCCTGATTACTTCACCATTGAATGATGGACCGTTGTCTGATATGATCTCGTGGACGTAGCCCCATCGGCATATGATGTCCTGGAAAATGAAGTTTGCGATCGATCTCAAGTTATCAGCGTGTAAGAGTTGGAATTCCGGGTAGCCTGTGAGCAAGTCTCTTGCCTGGACGATATACCTGAATCCCCCTGATTTGGGCATGAGCATCACATCTATGTGTACCCTGGCGAATAGTGGTGCTGGTGTTGGAACGTTTGGTGGGATTCGTACATGAGTGAATTGCCGAGTCTGGCACAAGTGACACGTCTTCAGGAACCAATATATGTTGGAACTCATCATGGGCCACCAAAATTGATCGTGGATTCGTAGTTGTACTGAAAAGAATCCTTTGTGTCCCAGGTCGTCGTGTGCTGACTGCATGACTGAGAATCGGTGATCTCATGCGAGTATGAGTTGGTGTGGTCCCGAGTACCGTTTCCTCCAGAGTTGTCCATCTGCGACGAAAAATCAAGTTGCCTTTGTTACAAAGTGTCAAAATTCGTTGTCTGTCATGTCTTCTGGTTTCTTTGGGTCGCTGAGAAACTCCTTGATTTTTATCAACTCTTGATCGGCCGATTCTGCTGCAGCTGTCTGGGGAATGGTGGGAGGGTCAGTAGCGGGAGGAATGTCTCCAGTGTATGCTATGAATATGAAAGCATACTGGTCGTCGATCCATTCCTCATAGTTTTCGTTGTCTGGAGGGTCAGTGTCTGTTCGCTTTCATCGACTGAGTCCGTCTGGGCCTGTATGCCGAGTGCCTGGTACATGGATAATTGTGAAGTGGAACAATAAGATTCCAGTGATCCACCGGTTGATCGTCACGTTTGGCTGGATATCTGGGTTGTTGATCATGCCTTTAATGTACTTGGCGTCAACTTCAATGTAGAAGTGGTCCAGTCCTATTAGATAGATTCGTGCGTTGTGGAGGGCCCTCATGAGGCCGAACAGTTCTACTTTTGGCTGTGAGTAGTTCTGCTCTCTTTCATTCCATGTTGCAGACATAAAACGGGCTGGGAATCATTCTCCATTTTCTCCGATCTGTAAGAGAATTGCTCCGTATCCTCGAATCAACGAATCTACACAGAGGTGGACTGGTCTCCCGCATTTGTAGTCGATTGGTCTGATGGCTCCAGACTCGGCGACTGCCTTCTTGAGTTGGTCCATCGATCACTGTTTGAGTTTTCCGAATGAGAAGGGGACGTCTTTTCTGGTGAGTCGGTTCAGGTCATATGCCAGTTGAGCAAAGTCGTTGATAAAGTGCCTGAGGACTCCTGCAGTTCTGAGGAATGATCGAACATCGGTAATGTCTTCACAAGGAGGCCAGTCTATGACTTTTTGGATTTGTGCTTCATCTGGGACTCGTCCTGAGTAGTTGCAGGTGTGGCCGACTATCACGGCTTCAGGTGCAGCAAGTACCAACTTCTTCCCGGACAGAGTCGCTCCAACTACTTTGAATCTTTGGAGTACTCGGTTGACGTCGTTTAGGTGTTCCCATATGAATTGGCGGATTCCCAAATTTTCTGGGATGGTCTCGTATGATCCGTCCTGTAACTCGTATCGCATGGCCAGCCCTTTTATGGGTATATCATCAATGTATGGGAACACCACGTCTGGGATTTCGTCCTTCAAGATGAATGTGACATCGGTGTGCATGATTTGCTGGGAGTTTGTATACCCCATGGGAATCGATGTGAGTCGGAATGCTCCTGGTGGCGTCTGGAATGTCATTATGTCCCTACTTCATATTGCGAGTTTTCTTTGGTCGAATGCTACGAATAAGTCCAGGGTTGTATAGCAGGATCGGCCACCAAAAGACTCGGCGATGTGTTCTGTTGGATATGGTACCAATGGATCTCATATCGTGACTGCGTTTAGAGGTTGAAGATTGTGGACTATCCTCAGCGACTTTCCGTCCTTCTTTACTACGCAGAACCACCTGGATCGGTACGATGAGTTTGATGGTTCGTATACGCTGGACATGATTTTGTCTTTGATAATTGCAACAACCCTGTCGAATATTCCCGGTGGGATGGGAATATTCTTCAGTACCCATGGAATATGCTCGATTGTTGGGATAAGAACTGGAGTGAAGTAGTCATAGTCAAGTGCACCCTTTTCTGTTTCGTCCCATGCGAATGCCATTTCCTGTGTCCGAATAACCCACCACGCGAGATCCTTTTCTTCAGGGAGTAGGAATCTGGCCGGATCTATGTCTATTTCGTCGTATCGTTCCTGGGTGAGTCGTTTCCCAGGTGAGAATGGTGGAGGGTGGGTCGGCAGTTCCGGAAGGTCCTTCAGAGGATCGGGGTGTTGTGTCCTGGTGATTCGATATTCTTCGGGGAGTGTGGTTGGAACCAGCTTTATACGATCGGCAACCTTTTTGTACTTGTAGAATGGCTGAGTCGTTTGGCGGGTCTGATTTGTTCGAGGAATTAGAGATTCATTATCGTATGGGTGATTAATGGAGAATAGTCCTGTTCTGCCGTTCGTTCGGGTTTTGTTGTTTTTCATATTTTGTTTTGATTTTACACCTCCCTTTTCTGTGATGGTGATTTCAATAGACTGCCTGTCAAAAGAAATATGTACTGTGTCTGATTCCAGGGTATTCGTGGTATAGCATGGTTGCGTCTCTGGTTCGTCTCGTCGATATTGTACCGATTCATTGACTATCAAAAATCCTCGTCCTCAGCTGATTGCTTTCGTCGTGTTCGTTCTCAAGTTGGAACTGATACATCTTCTTCCGTTACCGGGTGGATTAGTTCCAGTACCTGGTCATCGATGTCTATATCCACCAACCGAGCCTTGCAGTGTGCGAGGAATGGTCGGCCGAGTAGGATGTCGAATGGTGCTGGGTGTACGACCTGTGCTTGTACGAGTACCGAGAATCCTCCGAGTCCTATCCTGAGTCGTGGTATTAGTCCAAGCAATTGGGTTCTAGACGCGTCTGCTGTTTTGATAATGATTCGTTCGTTATTTAGAGTTGGCGATCCTAGGTGTTTCCATACATCCCGAGAAAGCCCTATAAACAAAGCTCCAGTGTCAAGTAGTCCTTCTACCTCGACTTTTCCATCCAGCCATACATTGATGACTCGAATTGGTACAGTCACTGGTGCAATTGGTTCCCTTTCCGTTGTTTCATCTGGCGATCCTGGCCTGGGTCCTACTGAGTACATGGCTGTGCCTTCCTCTTCAAGGTTTATCGGACTTCGCTTTGCCGTCATCATTTCCTTGTACTTTTGTCTGACCTCCGGCGAGGTTGCCAACAGTTCTTGACCTGATATCGACACTGTGGAATCCAAGAATCGGCAAAATACTGCATCGACCATTGCGGGGTCATTAGCTGGTGTGTTGTATTTGAACTGAGGCCTCTGTATGTCTATTGTTGGATTGGGATGTCCAGGCTTTGGTTCCGTCCTTTCCCGTGGTGGTGCTACATGGACTTGCATAGGCTCGCTCGGTGGAATAGAGTTGGGTACCAATTCTTTGGTTGTTTTGGGCTCGGCCGATTCTGTCTCCTTTCCTTTGACCATTTCAGTTTCCGGTGTAGATCCTGTGTATGGGTTGTTTAGGATTGGTAGTTCGTTTGGGGACGTGTTTCTGTTGAGTTTTGAAGTAATTAAAGCCTTGGTATGAGTGCGGGAAAAATCTCGGTACACGTCGGTACACGTCGGTACGCGTCGGTACGCATTGGTACGTGTCAATACTGTAAGGTGCTCTGGACCCGATGTGAGTGTCGGTACAGAGCTGGAACGAGCGAGATATAAACTCCGGTACGAGACAATAGCGATAGCAGAGACGAGAATGAGAACGAGACAAGAGATGAGACTGAAGACAAGGTTGCCACGAAACTAACTGTTGTGGAGACTAACTGCACGCACGGAAGCTGCCCTATCTGAGGGGAACTCTGCAGTAGTATTTCCTCCCTTGCTACCTACAACAGGGAAGTCCCTAAATACAAGGTGCAAGAGATCTATCTACAGGAAAATTATTCCAAAGTGAGTATAATGTGCATACTGGGTGAAACATAGAGCGTCGGAGAGAAAACATTCGGAATGTAAGAGAAACATAGAAATTCAAAAGAAAACCTGTCCATGCGACAACTTCCCCATTTGCATCAGTCCATCATCTGGTCATATCGCAGCTCCACCGGAACTGAGATCCTCCAATCGGTGAGTCATCACCCATCATCGGGCAGATCTCCGGTACGCATCCCAACTGACTCTGATGACATAAGCTTTCCGGTACATCCTGAATTGCCAGGGGGATCTTCCTAGTGATCCGCTGATGTGATGTCGGGCAAATCATCCTGTGTCCGGTACGCGTCGGGCAAATCATTCTGAGTCCGGTACGTGTCAATAGCTGTTGGAATGTGCAACGGATGGCCTCTAGAGGGATCTGCAGTGGTTGGCCGCTCGCCGGAACTCTACACTGGTACGCCCGAGTCCATAGCTGGTTTGCGTCCCTCTCGTTCTTTCACTGGTTTCATCGGGTGCTTAGGTGAGGGAGAGTTGGCTTTTCCTATATTTGCCAGTCTCGCCGATCATCTCTGCTGTCCATGAGAATTGCCTGTATCGTCAAACTGAACCTTTCTTCCTTCCACTACGTATTCGTCCTGAATTTCTTCGATGTGGGCTTCCTCCATACCTGGCTGGGTTGGTGTATACATACTTGGTCCTGATATGGTGGGATAGTACATATCGAACAGGTTTGCCATTTGGTGCGGTGGTGGATCTTGTAGTGCTGTCATATCTACTGGGAGAGTCGTACCCGGAGGGACCTCGTTCGGGTGGTCTCGATAGTACAAGTTCATTCGATCCAGTAGAGAAGAGCCTTGTGGTCCTGGTGGTAGTCATGTTCCTCCCGGCATCACAACAAATCCTTGTGCATCCAAGGCCAGTAATCGTCGGTTCAGTAACGTGTCCCTGATCGTACAGTCTCTGAACAGGTGTGCGGTGCTGTAGCACATGGCACACGTTCGGGGTCCTGTATTCCTTACCTGCATATTTCTGGCTGGGGGTGGGCCTCTCGGTGGTGCCCTGTATTCGTCGCGTGGCTGTCTGTAATCATTGGGTCACTGGTACTCCCGCAGTTCATTATGGGCATATGGTCAATCTCGAGTGTACTGATCATCATAGTCTCGCCTTCGATAATCCTCCTTCCTTTTGCCCCAGAGATCCCGTATCTCAGCTTGTAAATCTGATACCATGTGTGTGAGCAGGCTCAGTTCTGTGTCCTCTCGTTTAATGGGGTTCGGTGTGTATGGTCCAGATGCTGCAGTGACGTGTTACTGAGTAAAATATGGAGGCACTGCAGGTATCCCGAATGTTCCATACTGCAGTACTGCGTATCCTTGCTGCACCCCAGGACCAGTTACTAGGACTCCTCCTGCTATAAGTCGGTTGAGTTCATTGTATAGTACCGGTATATCCCAAGGAATGCCAGCTGGGTGTCAAAAGTCAACCAACCAAAGTTGTTGTTCGAGATGCTGATTGGTGAGCCAGTTTAGACCTTCTCGATAGAACCGCTTTTGATCTAGATCCGAAATGACTCCTTCTTGAACTAGATATGATGTAATACGCATAAAGCTTCAATGGTATTCTCCCAGGGTAGCTGTGCTCATCAAAACCTTGTTGGAATTCTCGGCGACAAAATTGATTAGATCTCCATAAGTGTATCTTATCGTTGCCACCAGATAGAAGCCTAGGGCAGCTGTTTTGAATGACGCGAAATTGTTTTGTCATGCCTGTGGGAGAGTTGACCATAGTAACTCCTCATGTACCGGTGCGTAGTAACATGCCCAATTGATTTTCTGTAGATCGGTGATTCCTGTATCCGATCCTAAGATGTTAACCTCTTCGAAGAATCATGGGATCCCTTCTGGTTCTACATCGGCATTCATTGCTGGTGCTCATTTGTCGTGTCTGTTCGGCATTGTTGCTCCTGGAACCGGAGGATTTGGTCCGGTGATCGGGAGATTTCTAGACTCGGCAAGGTCTGGAAGAGGATTGGCTATGTTGGGTATGGGTTGCGTTGGTGGTGCCATTGGTGGGGCTTGTGAAGGTCCTTGGCTCGATCCTTGTGCGGTAGAATTAGCCATGACTGCTCTGACTATTGGTGGCACCACGATATGGAAAGTCGGTGGAGCCAGTGTGGGTACGCGTGAGGGTGGAGTTGGTGTCCTTCTCAGCTGTTCTGGAGTTGAAGGGCACGTTTCCGGGTATGGGTCTGTGATCCTTGATATCGCAATAGGTATCGATCCTTCTGGAGTTGTGTCAGAACTTGAACTTTTACCTTTTCCTTATTTCCCCTTTTCCTTTTCCTTTTCTTTTAATCACTTCCCACACTCCCTTCATATAACCTTCATTCGTTCCATTCCCACTCATTATGTAATGTTAGGTAATATAGTCTCATGGTCATCGCTATATGAGGTCTCAGGAATCGCATGAACTCCTTGTTCTGCTTTTCCTCTTACCTCCGCGATGACCTAGGTGAGACTCGTCCCCCTTGTATTAGTCTAGTCTTGTATTAATCCTCTTACCTCCGCGATGACCTAGCCTGAGTAAGCGTGTCCCGAGTCTATGCTTGAGTATAGCACATCCCAGACGACAGTCAGCCAAGGCCTGCCCAGTCCGAGTCGTCTCCCGGACTCCCGCCTAACATAAAAGCAGAACCCCACCCAGGCTCATCCCCAGCGTACGTCGTCACTGTTGACTTGCCTTCACTCGGTCTAGAGGAGCGCTCCCCTCGATGGACTTGACGTGTAGAACCCCTAAACGACAAACCCTCAACCCTGCCTGGACGTTTTCGGATGTTCGTGTATTATGTAAACCTACACCCGACCTTTCCCGACCCTGGCTCTCCGCCTCTCCCTCTGGTGGAGGAACCATCTGACCTGGACGTGGGTAACACACTGTGTACAGTCCTCGACATTGTTGTCAATTGTGCTCTCGGCCGCCTCCTTCCGTTTGGTCATCAAATTCGCCGACGAACCTGTCCTTCGCCAGCGTAACGTTCATCCGGACAACCAACCCCTCCCCGTTCCCCCTCCGGTCTAGTCAACATAGATCTTACCGAGGAACAGCAGCGGGCTCTCCCTCATTCGTCGCGCTACGACACCGAACGACAGTCGTACGTAGCCGACGATAGAAACCACGTCACCCATAACCTCTGGTGGAGTGACATTAGACACGCCTGGTACTCAACTGACCCATCAGGCGAAAGAACTCGGTGGGCACCTCGAACCCCTCGTGCCCCATCGTCCCCTACCGTTTCGACATCATCAGTCATCCTTCCCAGTGAACCAGGAGGATACCGAACGCCCCACAGAGACTCGTCGCCGCCGACGCCCCCTGAACGCCTAACACACATGCCCGTACCAGCAATGTCGGAGGGCTTTACCCAAAGGCAGCAACAGGAAATTGCGGTGATCGTAGCGGCCGCCTTCACCCGCGCGGCAACAAATGCCCCTGCAGCCCAAGCCCCAGCTCCCTCAATTGACGTCGCCCAGCCACACGAATTTGCTGGCGGCGACGATTACCTCGACTTCAAGCGCGAAGTCCTTCTCTTTGTCTCGGCGAACCCCACGAGGTACCCCTCGTCGTCGAGCAAAATCTATGTCACCCTCTCTTACCTCAAGGGTGGCAATGCGTTGACGTGGGCACAAAACTATGTCCAGGAATTCACAACGGGCGGCGTCGTGAGCTTCACGGATGACTAGACCAAGTTTCAGGAACGACTGGATGCCTCCTTTGACGACCCGAACAGGAAGGAGAAGGTGTTGAAGAAGTTCCGAGACAAGGTCCAGAAGGACCTCTCTGCCGACAAGTTCTTCCAGGATCTCGACGTGATCATCAAGGCAGCAGAGCTGAAGGATGATAGCGTCATTTGCGACCGCCTGAAGCGCGCAATGAACATTGAGGTGGTCCATGGGGTGTTGAGGTCAACACCAGTACCGATGATGTATGAGGCATGGAAGAAGAAAGCCGTCGAAATCGACCGGGGCGAACAACAGATTCGTGCGATCCAACGAGGCAGGACATTACCATTCACGCCCCGCCCGACACCCCAACAAGCACCCCCTGCGTGCCAACAGGCGGTGGCCCCGCACATCGACAAACGCGACACGACTGGAATCACCTTCGGAGGCGCTGGTCAGCCGATGGACGTTTCGATGAACGAGGCGCAACGCCGACGCGCGTGCTGGATCTGCGGCGGTTTGGGCCACTTTAAGGACAAGTGCCCGCAGGCAAAACCGATCATCCAGCGTATGCTGGAATTGATGGCACCAGGTGAACGTCGCGTCCTTGCCGATGAGCTCGGAGCGATGAAAGAATCGGCCTTCGAGGAAGTCGTAGACACTCGAAGGTCGACAGTGGAAGAATACGTTGAGGAGGGAGAGAACGACGAAGAGGTTGTCGACTCGCAGGGTTTTGCGAATGGTCAGGCGTAGCCATCGGGGCGACTGACCGAGAAGAACAAGGGACTTCAAATCCGGACTCGTTAAAATATAACCAACCGTCTGTACAATACGTAGATGCAAACGACGTCAATGGTTTTCCCGAGTACGAAGCCCCCACCGGTGTGAAAGGAAGTGAGGAGTATGAGCAGCTGTTCATGAGAGGGACTGGCGGACGCCAGCTGGACCTTCTCCTGAACGCCGGGCACAGCGTAGAAGGTGAAGTGAGGGAGGTGGACGCACACGCGCTCGTAGATTCGGGATGTACGGGATCGTGCATTGACGTGAGATTCGTTGAACGGTACGGGCTAAAGACAAAGCGTTATATCCGACCCCTTGTGGTACTCAATGCCGACGGTACACACAACGAAGCCGGGTTGATCGAGGAGTACGTTGACATTGAACTTACGATCAGTCACCATAAGGAACGGATCGTCCTAGCGGTAACCTCACTGGCGTCATCTAACATCTTCCTGGGGTATGACTGGCTTCGACGGCACAACCCAGAGGTCGACTGGAAGACGGGTACGCTCGACTTTACTCGCTGCCTGAGCAAATGTGCGATCGAAAGGGAGCCAGTGGAGGACCTGGGTGAAGTAAAGGAGGCAGTGGAGCAGATGAGGAGGGTGAGTGGGATGCGAATGGACAAGGCGTCCTGGCCCGCGTACCTCGACGATTACGCCGACGTCTTCTCAGAGAAGGGATTCGAGAAACTGCCGGAACACCGCCCATGGGACCATGTCATTGACTTAAAACCTGACTTCAAACCTAGCGACTGCAAGATCTATCCACTAACACCAACGGAGCAGGAGTCGCTGAAGGATTTCCTTGAGGAGAACTTGAAATCTGGTCGTATACGCAGGTCAATATCCCCAATGGCCTCGCCTTTCTTTTTTATCAAGAAAGCCGACAAGTCCCTACGCCCGATCCAAGACTACCGAAAGCTTAATGACGGTACAGTCAAGAACAAGTATCCCCTTCCCCTTATAGACAAACTCGTCGACAAAGTCAAGAAAGCGAAATACATCACTAAGCTTGACCTTCGCTGGGGGTTGTCAGGACTCGAACTTCCCCTTTTCTTTATTTCCCCTTTGCCTTTTTCGTTTCTGTTAATTGCTCCTTTTCATTATCTTTAATCATCTTTCCAATCACTTCCCACACTCCCTCTACACGACCTTCATTCGTTCCATTCCCACTCGTTATGTAATGTTAGGTAATATAGTCTCACGGTCGTCGCTATATAAGGTCTCAGGAATCGCATGAACTCCTTGTTCTGCTTTTCCTCTTACCTCCGCGTCAACCTAGGTGAGACTCGTCCCCCTTGTATTAGTCTAGTCTTGTATTAATCCTCTTACCTCCGCGTCGACCTAGCCTGAGTAAGCGTGTCCCGAGTCTACGCTCGAGTATAGCACGTCCCAGACGACAGTCAGCCGAGGCCTGCCCAGCCCGAGCCGTCTCCCGGGCTTCCGCCTAACATAAAAGCAGAACCCCACCCAGGCTCATCCCCAGCGTACGTCGTCGCTGTCGACTCGCCTTCACTCAGTCTAGAGGAGCGCTCCCCTCGACGGATTTGACGTGTAAACCCCCTGAACGACAACCCTCAACCCTGCCCGGACGTTTTCGGACGTTCGTGTATTACGTAAACATATCAACCGACATCTCCCGACCCTGGCTCTACGAATTAGCCTCTGGTGGAGCACGCACCTAACGTGGACGTGGGTAACCAGACGAGTCCAAACTTCGACGACAATCTCGTTTGTAATCTCACTCGGATCCTACCGCCTCGTCATCAACTTCGCTGACGAACCCGCTCAACGTTGGCGTAACCCCGGATCGAACACGCAACCGATCCCTGTCCCACCGCCAACGTCAAGATAGATCTCACCGACGAACAGCGACGGGCCCTTCCTGCCTCAGCCCGTTGGGATCCAGATCGACCAGGCTACGTCGCGACCAACAACAGCGGCGTCACTCACGACATCTGGTGGAGTGAAATCCGGCACGGCTGGTATTCGTCAGACGAACGAGGAAGGAGAGCAAGGTGGCCTCCAGCTACCCCATCGTCACCCGCACCGTCAACATCTACGGTTAACCTACCACCGACTCCGGGTCCTTACCGCGAGACCAACAGAGATCCCTCACCGCCGACTCCCCCAGAATCTTCAACACCCGAACCCGCGATGTCAGCAGAAGGTTTCAACCAACAGCAAATGGCGCAGATCGCGGCCATCGTTGCGAATGCCTTCGCCCATCAGGCGAACAACGCCCCAGCACCGGTCGCGGCCGCTAACCCCCCGACCCCCAACATAGACGTCGCCCGACCACGTGAATTCACTGGTGGCGACGATTACCTTGACTTCAGACGCGAAGTCCTTCTTTTCGTGTCCGCGAACCCAAACCGATACCCTACGTCGGAGAGTAAGATCTACGTAGCTCTCTCCTACCTGAAGGGTGGTAATGCGGCAACGTGGGCGCAGAACTACGTCGAGGAGTCGACAACGGCGGGAATCGTTACCTTCACGGACAGCTGGGAAAGATTCCAGGAACGACTCGACGCCTCGTTCGACGATCCGAACCGAAAGGAAGCTGCGCTGAAGGATTTCCGGGAGAAGGTTCAGAAGGACCTCACCGCGGATAAGTTCTTCCAACAACTTGACGTCATCATCAAGCGGGCGGAACTGAAGGACGACAGCGTTATCTGCGACCGCCTCAAGCGAGCAATGAACATCGAGGTAGTCCGCGGCGTGCTAAGGTCGACGCCCGTACCGACAACGTATGAGGCGTGGAAGAACAAAGCTATCGAGATCGATCGCGGAGAACAGCAGATCCGCGCGATTCAACGAGGCCGCCCGTTCATACCGCAACCTCGCCAACAACAACCGGCACCCCCCGCTCGGCGCCAAGTTGCAACCCCGCACGTCGACAAACGCGACGCGACCGGCGTCACGTTCGGAGGTATCGGACAACCGATGGACGTCTCTATGAACGAGGCACGTCGCAGAAGAGCTTGCTGGATCTGTGGTCAAGAAGGCCACTTCAAGGACAGGTGCCCGCAGGGGAAACCGATTATCCAGCGTATGCTGGAACTGATGGCCCCTGGCGAACGCCGCATCCTCGCAGACGAGCTCGGAGCGATGAAGGAGTCAGCCTTCGAGGAAGTCGTAGACACTCGGAGGTCGACGGTGGAGGACTATGTGGAGGAAGGAGAGAATGACGAAGAGGTCGTTGACTCGCAGGGTTTTGCGAGTGGTCAGGCGTAGCCATCGGGGCGACTGACCGGGAAGAACAAGGGACTTTAAATCCGGACTCGTTAAAATATAACCAACCGCCTGTACAACACGTAGATGCGAACGACGTCGATGGTTTTCCGGAGTATGAAGTCCCCACCGGTGTGAAAAGAAGTGAAGGGTACGAGCAGTTGTTCATGAGAGGAACTGGCGGACGCCAGCTGGACCTTCTCCTGAACGTCGGACACAGTGTGAAAGGTGAAGTGAGGGAGGTAGACGCTCACGCACTCGTGGACTCGGGATGCACAGGATCGTGCATCGACGTGAGGTTCGTCGAATGGTATGGGCTAGAGACGAAGCGGTATATCCGACCCCTTGCGGTGCTCAATGCCGACGGCACGCACAACGAAGCTGGGTTGATCGAGGAATACGTTGACGTTGAACTCACGATCGGTCATCATAAGGAACAGATCGTCCTGGCAGTAACCTCATTGGCGTCTTCTAACATCTTCCTGGGGTACGACTGGCTTCGACGACACAATCCAGAGGTCAACTGGAAGACGGGGACACTCGACTTTACTCGCTGTCCAGGTGAATGCGTGGTAGAGAAGGACGACGAGGAAGGTATGCGGAGGGTGTGGAGAGCAGCAGAGGAGACGAGGAGGGTGAGAGAGGTGCGAATGGACAAGGAGTCCTGGCCCGCATACCTCAACGACTACGCCGACGTCTTTAGCGAAAAAGGCTTCGAAAAGCTACCGGAACACCGACCGTGGGACCACGTCATCGACTTGAAGCCCGACTTCAAACCAAGTGACTGTAAAATCTACCCGCTCACGCCAACAGAGCAACAGTCACTCAAGGACTTCCTCGATGAAAACTTGAAGTCGGGTCGCATTCGACGGTCGATATCGCCCATGGCGTCGCCCTTCTTCTTCATTAAGAAGGCCGACAAATCGCTACGCCCGATCCAGGATTACCGTAAGCTCAATGACGGTACGATCAAGAACAAGTATCCCCTCCCTCTCATTGACGAACTCGTCGACAAGGTCAAGAAAGCGAAGTACATCACTAAGCTTGACCTTCGCTGGGGGTACTACAATATCCGGATCCGCGAGGGTGACGAATGGAAAGCAGCGTTTCGCACAAACATGGGCCTCTTCGAACCGACGGTCATGTTCTTTGGTCTCTGCAACGCCCCGGCAACGTTCCAGGCTTTTGTCAATCACATCTTCAAGGAACTGATTTACGCTAACCTGATCATCGTATACCTCGACGACA
This sequence comes from Porodaedalea pini, assembly GCA_002794775.1. Classification (NCBI taxonomy): domain Eukaryota; kingdom Fungi; phylum Basidiomycota; class Agaricomycetes; order Hymenochaetales; family Hymenochaetaceae; genus Porodaedalea; species Porodaedalea pini. The sequence goes on along the minus strand of NBAY01000131.1, from coordinate 10,175 downwards.
TATTGATCCTCTCGGAGACCATTGAGGAACATATAGACACGTCGAGGCGCGTCCTTCAGATCCTGCGAGAGAATGGCCTGTACCTGAAGCCGGAGAAGTGCGAATTTGACGCCAAGGTCGTCAAATACCTCGGCCACATCATCGGTAATGGCGAGATCAAGGCTGACCCAGCAAAGACGGAGGCGATTGCGAACTGGCCGGTCCCACGAAACCTGAAACAGCTACAACAATTCCTCGGCATGGGTAACTGGCTACGACGGTTCATCAAGGACTACAGTAAGGTGGTCCATCCGCTGACGTCGTTAACGGGCAAGAAGGACTGGGTATGGGAGACCGAACAGCAGGAAGCGTTCGAGGAGCTGAGACGACGTCTCTGCTCACCTCCAGTCCTAGCCATCGCCAACGACGAGGGTCCTTTCCGCGTAGAAGCGGACTCGTCAAACTTTGCGCTCGGCGGTGTGTTGTTGCAAAAACAGGAAGGGAAGTGGAGGGTGATTGCCTATAGGTCAGAAGCGCTCCTACCCGCTGAACGAAACTACGAGATCTACGACAAGGAGATGCTCGCGATCGTTTCGGCGCTCAAGGAATGGCGACAATACCTCCTCGGCGCTCGCCACACGATCGAAATCTGGTCCGACCACGCTAACCTCACCTACTTCAGGTCAGCGCAGAAGCTGAGCTACCGTCAAGCCCGCTGGCGAACCGAACTCGAAGAGTTTGACTTCCACCTCGAACACAAGTCGGGGAAGACGATGGGCAAGGCGGACCTATTATCGCGCAAGGCAGGTTACGACAAGGGCCAGGATGACAACGACGGCATCGTCTTCATCAAGGAAAAGTGGTTGAATCGTGGAATAGTGAGGACGTCGCGGGATGAAGTGTTGGAACGAGTGGGTGAAGCGCAGAGGGCACAGGACGAGTCGGAAAGGCCGACGAATATGGTAGAAGTCGACGGGTTGTGGCGAATGAAAGGCAAGGTGTACGTGCCGTCGACGATGAAGGAAGCGGTGTTGAGGGAGTGCCACGACTCGACCCTGGCAGGACATCCGGGATCGTCGAAGACGGTCGAACTGGTACGTCGAGACTTCTGGTGGGCGTCGATGTTCTCCGATGTCCGAGCATACGTCCGAGGATGTGACCGCTGCCAACGAACGAAGGCTCTGAGGGCATCAAGGTCGAGGCCACTTCATCCAAACGCGGTCCCTGAAGGTCCCTGGGAAATTGTCACGGTCGACCTCATCGGAGAACTCCCGGACTCCAAGGGGCACAACGCAATCTGCGTTTTCGTCGATAGGTTCTCGAAACAGATGCACGCGATCCCGACGACGACAAAATTGTCAGCGGAAGGCATGGCTCAACTGTACCGCGACCACGTCTTCCGTCTCCATGGCTTGCCAAAAAAGATCATCCATGACCGAGGCACGCAGTTTGACGCATCAATGATGAGGGAGCTGTACAAACTCCTACACATCGAAGGCAACCCGTCGACGGCGTATCACCCGCAAACGGACGGTCAGACGGAACGCGTCAACCAAGAGCTCGAACAGTACCTCCGGCTCTTCGTTGACCATCGGCAGTCAGACTGGAAAGACTGGCTCCCTCTCGCAGAGTTCGCCTACAACAACCGAGAACACTCGGCGACAAAGATGTCACCCTTCTACGCGAACACTGGACGTCACCCTAGGAGCTTCGACGCCGTACGAACTTCCTCTACCAACATGTCGGCAGAAGAATTCGCGAAGCACATCAAGGAGACCCATCGCGCGGCAAGGGACAATCTGGTCAAGGCAGCAGAAGACATGAAACGCTACCATGACCGGACGGCAGGAGCATCGGTGGAATACAAGGCTGGCGACAAGGTCTTCCTTGACGGGCGAAACATCAGTACGGACTCGCCGACAAAGAAACTTGCAGACAAATGGTACGGCCCCTTTAACGTCGTCGACAAGGTAGGAGCGAGCGCGTACAAGCTCAAACTCCCGAAGCGATGGAAAAAGGTCCACCCTGTCTTCAACGAAGCCCTGTTGAAACCCGCCGTTGAACCGTCGTTTGAGAGCCAGAAGCTACCGCCACCGCCACCACCGGAAATCGTCGACAACGAAGAGGAATACGAGGTTAAAGAGGTCATTGACTCACGTCTGCACCGAGGTAAACTACAGTACCTCGTTAAGTGGGTCGGGTACAACGAACCGACCTGGCAACCGGAGACGGACTTCGGCGAGAACGCAAAGGAGGCAATTGCTGAATTCTACCTCAAACACCCCGGTGCTCCCCGCAAACTCGATATCCCTCGCTCACGACTCCGTCCGCTCTTCGTCGACACCGAACCAGACGACCGCGATCTTGGTTGGTCGGGACGCCCAACCTTGAGGGGGGGTAATGTCAGGACTCGAACTTCCCCTTTTCTTTATTTCCCCTTTGCCTTTTTCGTTTCTGTTAATTGCTCCTTTTCATTATCTTTAATCATCTTTCCAATCACTTCCCACACTCCCTCTACACGACCTTCATTCGTTCCATTCCCACTCGTTATGTAATGTTAGGTAATATAGTCTCACGGTCGTCGCTATATAAGGTCTCAGGAATCGCATGAACTCCTTGTTCTGCTTTTCCTCTTACCTCCGCGTCGACCTAGGTGAGACTCGTCCCCCTTGTATTAGTCTAGTCTTGTATTAATCCTCTTACCTCCGCGTCGACCTAGCCTGAGTAAGCGTGTCCCGAGTCTACGCTCGAGTATAGCACGTCCCAGACGACAGTCAGCCGAGGCCTGCCCAGCCCGAGCCGTCTCCCGGCTCCGCCTAACAGGGTACTACAACATCCGGATCCGCGAAGGCGACAAGTGGAAGCAGCGTTCCGCACAAACATGGGTCTCTTTGAACCGACAGTAATGTTCTTTGGTCTCTGCAACGCCCGGTGACATTCCAGGCTTTTGTCAATCACATCTTCAAGGACCTGATTTACGCTAACCTGATCATCGTATACCTCGACAACATATTGATCCTCTCGGAAACCATTGAGGAACATATAGACACGTCGAGCGCGTCCTCCAGATCCTTCGAGAGAATGGCCTATACCTGAAACTGGAGAAGTGTGAGTTCAATGCCAAGGTTGTCAAATACCTCGGTCACATCATCGCAACGGTGAGATCAGGGCCGACCAGCGAAGACGGAGGCGATTGCGAACTGGCCTATCCCGTGAAACCTCAAGGAGCTACAACAGTTCCTCGGTATGGGAAACTGGCTGAGACGGTTTATTAAGGACTACAGCAAGGTGGTCCGACCGTTAACGTTGTTAACAGGCAAGAAGGACTGGGCATGGGAGACCGAACAGCAGGAAGTGTTCGAGGAGCTGAGACGATGTCTCTGCTCACCTCCAGTCCTTGCGATCGCCAATGACGAGGGCCCTTTCTGCGTAGAGGCGGACTCGTTGAACTACGCGCTCGGAGGTGTGCTGTTGCAGAAGCAAGAAGGGAAGTGGAGGGTGATCGCCTACCGATCGGAAGCGCTCCTGCCGGCGGAACGAAACTACAAAATCTATGACAAGGAGATGCTTGCCATCGTTTCGGCGCTCAAGGAGTGGCGACAATACCTCCTTGGCTGTCATGGATGCTTTTTAATTATTTTATTCTCTTATCATTTTCCCTTATCTTATCTTATCATATCTTATCCACTCATTACTAATCACACCTATTTCGACTTACTCATATCCATTACGCCCCTTTCTCACACTGTCATTATTTGCTGACTGATACTATGACGCTATTGTTCTATGAAGTTCCACACATTCTTTCATCTATCTTTATGTAGTAGCTAATTCCCTGGTCCGTGCGCAGCCACTGCAGGGTATATAAGTAGGTAGTCCTCCTGTACTTATCCCTTAGTTTCGACCTGGTCAATTCTACCTGGCTACGTCCAGAAGCTGTCCCCTTACCTCTGCGCTGTGTCAGTTCCCCTGGCTCACCGTTCTCTCTCTCTTCTCCCTCCTCCTCTGACTGAGTTCCGCGCGACCCGGCTACCCCTTGCGTACCCGTAGTCCGTCGCTGACACAAGGTCGAAACTTACCCCTACCGCCTTGCGCATTCTCAGTCACCGACGCCAAGCTGGCTCTGAACATTCGCATCTCCTACCGACAACAATCTCTCTACCGCGCTACCATCTACACCTTTACCTGTACCCCGCAAATCACTCTCACCATTGAACTCTTCCTACTATCTATCATCATCACTCTCAACCCCCATCTTGTCCAACAATCTCAAAACCGTCCACTACCTGTCCGTAACCCCGAACTCTAGACCAACATTCTTATCCGACGCGTCCAACGACTTGGACTGCGACCCCGACTACGATCGCTTCGACCCACACCTGTTCTCAGATCGATCTCACGTGCATCGATCAGGCCGATACATTGTTAATTCTTTACCTTCATTATTAAACTCACTCGTTTCATAACCCGCCGTCCTCTTTCTATTCGATCAACCAGCGCTCGTTTGAGAGGGGGTAACGTTGAGTCCGACCCACTCGAGAGTAGCTACCAGGCCTTGGGGGTGATCTTCGGAAAGGTCCCTTGGCGCCCGTTGGAGTCTTCACAGAGGAAGATCCGGGTTTGATCAGCAAGTGAAAGTCGACCACCACATCCGGAATTTTGTTACAGCGCTCAATCAGATCCGCAGGCGTCCGCACCACCTGTCGGCTGGCAGTGTTGTTTCTGATTTGAGCTGGCTCCACACCCGTACACTCGACCGTCTGGATCAGCGGCACAGCGGTGGAATACACCACCAGAAGACACTGCCGACGCTGTCCTCGCACAACTACCACCACTGACCGACGATGACCTAGTACGCCTAGACGACGAGCTAGGAGCCCACCAACCACCCCACCCATCACCAACACCATCGCCTATCATGGCGGAACCCCAAGCCCCAGTCGCGCCAGCAGCCGGAACTCCGACGATCTCAAACGACATGATGCAGGAGATCATCAACGCGCTACATGGCCTGGGATTACTAGCAACCCCCACGCCAGCAGCCGCAGCAGCACCTGTCCCTCCACCAACAAGCCGCAGTGGAGGAAGACACATCGCCAAACCCGAGGCATTCAACGGGCGAGACTATAAGAAGTTCGAACGTGCCATCACCCTTTACGTTGAAGCTAACGCAGAGGACTTCGTGAACGACAAGGACTACTTCCTTTTCGTGTTATCGTTCATGACGGAAGGCTCGGCTGCACTCTGGGCACAGAACTTCCTGGAAAGCATCAAAATGGACGGCTATCTGATCTTTTCACTCGTCAGTCGCCAGAAGTTCAACGAACAACTGGAGAAAGCGTTCGGAGATCCGAACGAACGCATGAACGCCATGCAGAAATTGGACAGCTGGAAACACACCCGGGACATCACAGCCGACCAATTCTTCCAGCAGTTCGATATCTATCGCCGTGCGGCAGGATACAGCGATGACGCCAAAAATGACGACACCCTCATCCACAAACTGACGAAAGCCTTGGATAGAGAGATCGTATACCGGATCGAAATGAGTGACACAGTCCCAACCACGTACAAAGGCTGGCAAGAAAAAGCCATTCGATTTGACAACGCTAGACGTCAGATGAAAGCCATTGAACAAATGCGCGCTGCCCCGTCCAGACCTCAGGCACCCCCACCAAAACCTGCCCAGACATTCGCACCTAGAATCCCCGAAAGGCGCGATGCCACCGGAGTCACATACGGAGGCATGGGGAAGCCGATGGACGTCTCACTCGAAGAGCTGAGGAAAGCAGGACTCTGCTACTACTGCAAAGAATCTGGGCATCTACAGAGGAATTGCCCAATGCAGAAGAAGGTGATAAGGGCTGTGTTGATGGGGATGGAACCCCGAGAGAGAAAAGTCTGGGCAGACGAGACCGCGACGCTCAAGGAGTCAGACTTTGCGGAGGAAGAAGAGGAGGCGCTCTTTGAGCAGGAGTTGGATTTTGCGGAGCCCCAGCAGTGAACACGGCACTGACTGGGATAGGTTCAGTTTCGGTTTTTCAAACGGCCATTTTTGATAATTCTATGGACTCTGTAGATAATTTAGATAAAACACAAAAAAATGTAAAAAGCAATGTCACTCGCAAAAATATTCCTTCTGTTCCTGTACCAGTAGCTAGTAGTGTAGATATGCCTACATGTAACAACACTTCTGCCTCATCATCTTGTTCTACTCCTGTGTCAAAAAATCATGTAAAACCCTATTCCGAATCTTTTAATTCTATTTCTTCCTTGGCCGGAACTGAACCGAAATCCGTGAAAAATGAAAACTCGTCGAAACAAGCTGAGAGGAAGTCCCGGAGAGATCGCCCTGTCCCCTTTACTGCCCCATGGGTGGTACAGCGTCTCAAAGAGGATAAACTCGAAAGTGCTTTAACGACTCTCCGAGTGTGGATGAAACAGCAGAGGCATGCTGAAGTGAATGAAGAGACGGTGCGTCAAATCATTGCGCTAGAAGAATCAGATGCCGTGGCAGCTGTTAGGGACCTGAGGGGTCCGAAACGGTTCGTAAGAGGGTCTCGGGGGCAACAGCTCATGGTACCGATTCTCCTTCAAACGACCGACACCGGTAACCAGTTCAAGGTAGACGCCCTACTGGACAGTGGCTGCACTGGCTCGTGTATCAACCGATCCTTCGTCGAAAAGCATCAGATCAGGACAAAAAAGACACCCATCCCAATCCGAGTCTATAATGCTGACGGCACGCTCAACAAGGACGGCTCGATCACAGAGTTTGTGGAAATGCGCATGACAATTAAGGATCATTCAGAGCGCATCCACTTCGCAGTCACAGATCTAGGGAAAACAGATGTGTTCATCGGACATGAATGGTTAAAGCTGCACAATCCCAACATCGACTGGCAAAAATCAACGATCGAATTCGATCGATGCCCCGATGTATGCGGCTATATCCGTAGTCTAGAGGACATTGATGCAGACCCCGACGAAAACCTTGATTTGGTGGAACTTGAAGACGGCGATCAGCTCTTCCTCTTCGATTGGGACAGGTACATTAAGTCCGATCCGAGAAAAGCGCTGAAGGTCAGACAACAGGTGCTCGAGGAAGTCCCAAACTATGTCAAAGAGTTCGCGGACGTCTTCAGTGAACAGGAATTTGATCAGTTACCAGAGAGACGCCCTTGGGATCATGCTATTGAACTCAAGCCGGGTTCAAAGCTCTCTGACTGTAAAATCTACCCGCTCAGTCCATCCGAACAGGTGGCACTGGACGAATTCCTCACCGAAAACTTGAGAACTGGCCGTATTCGTAACTCTCAATCTGAGATGGCATCCCCCTTCTTCTTCATAAAAAAGAAGGATGGCAAGCTTCGCCCCGTACAGGATTATCGCCGGCTCAACGAGATGACGATTAAGAACAAATACCCGTTACCTCTAATCCAAGAGCTCATCGACAAAACAAAACAGGCGAAATTCTTCACGAAGCTTGACATACGTTGGGGTTACAATAACATTCGAATTCGAGAGGGTGACGAGCATAAAGCCGCCTTCAGGACAAACCGCGGTCTATTCGAACCAACGGTCATGTTTTTTGGTCTCACAAACTCACCGGCAACCTTCCAAGGATTCATGAACGAGATCTTCCGAGAACTCGTCAATGATGGACACGTCATAGTCTACATGGATGACATTCTGATCTTCGCACGAACTCGCGAACATCATGACAAACTCGTCCGACAAGTCCTGGAAGTGTTGCGAGCAAACAAGTTGTTCTTAAAGCCAGAAAAGTGCAGCTTCGCTCAAGAGACCGTGAACTATCTTGGGCATATCCTTGGCAACGGACAGATTCGCATGGATCCAGCCAAAGTGGCAGGTGTAAAAGATTGGCCAGTGCCTAAGAACAAGAAAGAACTACAGTCTTTCCTTGGGTTCTGCAACTATTACCGCCGCTTTATCCTAGCATTCAGTCATTATGCGAAGCCCTTGACAGTGTTGACCGGAGATGTAGAGTGGAAGTGGGAGGTGGAGCAACAGGAGGCCTTTGAACGTCTGAAGCAGAAGCTCTGTGAAGAACCCGTACTCACAGTACCTACTGATGACGGTCAATTTCGGGTGGAGGCCGATTCGTCGCATTTCGCTAACGGCGCCATTCTGTCCCAATTCATTGACGGAAAGTGGCATCCAATCGCATACCGATCGCAAGCGCTTAGCCAAGCAGAGCGCAACTACGAAATCTACGACAAAGAGATGTTCGCAATCATGTGCGCACTGGATGACTGGCGACAATATCTTCTAGGGGCAACGCAAACCTTCGAAATCTGGTCGGATCACCTCAACCTCCAGTATTTCCGAAAACCCCAGAAGATTAACCACTGACAAGCGAGATGGCTACAGGAGTTAGCAGACTATGACTTCAAACTGTTCCATAAACCAGGTGCCCTGATGACTAAGGCTGACCTCCTCTCGAGACGAGCGGATCATGAGAGGGGGGAGAACGACAATATCGACATCGTTTTGCTCAAGCCGGACCTATTTGTAAACGAAACACTGCTAGAAGCGCTGGATGCAGACTTTGTTAAACGAATTAAAAGGGTACGAAACAACAGGGACAGAGCAGTTGTGAAGGCGTTAGAGCGGAAGGAACGAGAATGGGATGAAGAAGAAGGGTTGTTGATGTGGAAGGGCAGGATCTACGTGCCGAAAGACCATAAACTCCGAGAAGACATCATTCGAAACCATCACGACAGCACGCTCGCAGGACACCCAGGACGCTACAAGACCCATGAGTTGATCACACGCAACTACTGGTGGCCGGGAATCCAACGAGATGTTCGAATATATGTCGAGGGATGTGATGCGTGCCAACGTACCAAGGCACACAGAGCGAAACCGCATAATCCTCTGAACCCGAACGAGATCCCGAAAGGTCCTTGGGAAATCGTCACAGCAGACCTGATCGGCGAACTACCCGAGTCCAATGGGCATAACGCAATCTGTGTCTTCGTTGACAGGTTCAGTAAACAGGTGCATGCGATCCCTACCTCTGTGAGCATAACGTCGGAAGGAATGGCGAGACTCTACCGGGATCATGTCTTCAGGCTACACGGCATACCGCGCAAGTTTATTCATGACAGAGGATCACAGTTCGAGTCCAAATTCATGAATGAACTATACCGGTTACTGGGCATTGAGGGAAACCCGTCAACGGCATATCACCCACAGACAGATGGTCAGACAGAACGGATAAACCAAGAGATTGAACAGTACCTTCGTCTCTTTGTTAACCACCATCAGTCGGACTGGGCGGAATGGCTTGCGCTAGCGGAATTCGCGTATAATGACAAAGAACAAATGTCGACAGGAGCGTCACCCTTTTTCGTCAACCATGGGAGACACCCATATAAGGGCACGAATCCTAGACGCGAATCGACCAATGAGTCCGCTAAGCAGTTTGCCGACCGGATGGCCAAGATCAGGGAGGAAACCGAATCGGCGTTAAAGCATGCGGCCGAAACCATGAAGCGCTTCTATGACAGGACGAAGGGAGAATCCATCGAGTATAAACCTGGGGATAAGGTCATGCTCGAAGGAACTCACTTAAAGACAGATCGTCCTATGAAGAAGCTGGGAGATAAACGCTATGGGCCTTTCATCGTCGAAAAGAAAATCGGCACGTCAGCATATAGGCTTAAACTTCCACGTACATGGAAAAAAGTCTATCCGGTTTTCAATGAAGTGCTCCTCTCCCCATACCACGAGCCGCAGTATACGTCGCAAAAGCAAGATCCTCCACCCCCGCCCGAGATCATTGATGATGTGCCGGAATATGAGGTCGAAAAGGTTGTCGACTCCAAACTTGTGCGAGGGAAGCTCAAATACCTCGTACATTGGAAAGGGTATCCGAACGAAGAACGCACCTGGGAGCCAATTGAGAATTTGACGAACTCTCAAAAAGCCATTGATGAATTTCATAAATCGACTCCCAGTGCTCCTCGCGCCCTCAACACCCTAGAGATGTCACAGCTGAAGTTCCGACCCGTATTTGAAATGATGGAGCCTGAGAGACAGGAAGGAGTGGCACAGTGGTGGGCCGGTAAGTTCCAGGGTAGGGAACAAGGGCGATCGGGACGCTCGCCTTGAAGGGGAGGGTCATGTCATGGATGCTTTTTAATTATTTTATTCTCTTATCATTTTCC
>NBAY01000130.1:0-68305 GCA_002794775.1 Porodaedalea pini | reverse complement strand
GTCCTTGAGGACAATGAGGCGATCTGAAGAGGATGAGGAGATGAGAAACAATTCAATTTTTGTAACAGAACTCACGTTAGTGTTGTACCCTCTGAAGAAAATGTTGGCCAGCACCGTTATTATGTGATAAAACTTAGCTTTATAAAGTAATGAATGGCAATGTGATGTATGACTTTTTAAAAGTTGTAGCGGATGGCTCACTTCGTCATCCACATCGCGTCAGTTCGATCCATAATTTTAGATCGGGATGGGAAGATGTTTTAGTCTCTCGCCAGGGGTAAGTACACCACGCAACTGAGTACTTCAGGCAACGCAGTAATATCGCAGGATTCGTGAAACATGATTAATATTAATTTTGCTGCTAAACAGTAAGGCTGAGCATATCACCAATATTTATCAGGAAACGTCACACACTCTTTACAGTCTGAGTAATCCAATCGCCTGACAAGTGAACAGAGGCCCTGTGTCATATTTCGAACTGAAAGTTTGTCACACGGTATGCACCCTCCAATTCAGTTGTGTATGCGAATGACAGTCGGGACTCGGGACCCGTGATCGTGTTTTTCGTCGCGTCCACGCTCCAAGCCCAGACTGTGTTGCGGGTCGGCGCAAACACTGAATGGACTCACTGGTCTGACGTTAGTGATTGGTACGAGCGGCGACCTGAGTTCGGACTTCGAAGGCGCCTTGTTTCTTGGATTCTCCGTTGAACGTACGAAGCACGTTATCGCTTAAAATGTGGTGATTTGAATTGAGAAAAACTTCGCGACGGGGAACTGGTGAAATGCGCGCGGGCGCTCTGATTTAGTACATGACGCCTTTGTGGAGTGTTATGCGAAGCGTAAACGTACGCGTAGGGCACTCCTTCGGCATGGTCTCCAATATTGATTTTCTGCCTTCGTGAGAATCCAACGCGGCTTTAGCGATTGATCCTGACTTGCAGAAGCTATCCAGTAGGCCTGGTGTATAAAAGGGTGAGTTCGTCCTCCCTGTTCTCGTCAAGTATTCAACTCCCTTATTGACTCGACTCTTTGCATTGCACCACCCTTCTAAGCACATCCAGCATGTCGTTTACCACTCATTAACGTGCCGTATCTTGTCTGTTGCGACGCATATTGGCTGACTTTCTGTTACAGGTCGCTGCCGGCCACAGTTTGTGCAGTCCAATTGCGTCCACTCGTCGTCTGTGCTAACCCATCCCGCAGAGGCCAACCTCAAGAATTCGCGCATTTCTGATGAAGTAAAGGAGCACTCCCGTCAAGTCCTTGAGGATCTCGGCGAAGACACCACCACCGCGGAGCGCGACACCAATGAGAAAGTGCCCGACAATGTTGCAAAAGGTCGCAAAGTACGTCGCCTGTAAATAGTTCGCGCGCATGTACAGGATTGAATTCAACCTTTCTTATTAGGCGGCCTTGAGCAATCCGAGGGTCTCTGATGAGGCGAAGGAACATTCGCGACAAGTTTCTGCCTATGAATTCGACCACAACGTATGGATCCCTGAGAAGGACGAGGATCGTGTCATGGGCGGACACAAGGTTAGTCTATGCGATTGTGAGAAGTGTAAATGGCACTCACACCCGCATGTGTCAGGCCGCGCTGAACAACCCTCGTGTGTCTGAGAAAGCGAAGGACCACTCGCGCCATGTCCTCGAAGAGCACGACGCCATCTAAATTTAAAGAAAACAGCTGTCAACAATGTACCATAACATAGTCCTGCAATGTATTTTTATCTCTTGATGCCTTGAAGATCGTGGTTCGGCTTCTCGAAGTGAACTCTCGAAAGAGTGTACCTCTTGTAGTCTCGCGAGGAAATATGACGACAAGAGGCATGCACCAGAATGCACGGATATATTACACATATTATCTTCGCATCAGCAAATATACAGGATCGCCGAGAACAATGCCAGTCATATGTCGATATGAGCCGGTCAAGGTCATAAGCAAGCCACCGAAAGATAAATATGCAGTCCTATACGAGCACTTGTCAATACCTAAGACTGTCAAATACTGTTTTGAACTCACACAACTTCAGCAGTTCCCCCGTCGAATTTATACACCTGCAGTACGGTTATAAACTCCGCACTAAAAGGACGAGTCAAAAGTTGTACGTACCCTTCCGTACATAACATACTCGTAGTCCTCTTCCAACCCTCTCCTTCCCTTCCCGTCCGGTCTCCAAATGTGCGTATCCTTTTCCTCGTCGGCGCCATCCACCCCGTTGACAGCGCCGCCTTCAACCCCGCGCACCAAAGAAGAAGCAAGAACGAGCGAGAAGCTCTCGCCGTTTTTTAGCGGATAGAGCTCGGTGTTGTAATCGAGCGTGAGATCCATGTCATAGTTTGAGGAATGTGCGAAGAGACGAGAGACTACGTGAACATGAAGGAAAGTTAGTTGAAGTGTTTCCGTGCATTTGCGTAGGAGAGCGAACCTCTGTCAAACTTCTTTCCATCCTTGTCTATCGCATTAATCGTGAAGAGGTCGTCAAATACGACGTTTGACGTCGTTGCGGCCATTATAATCCAATCGGGGCTTGTGAAAGTCTGACGTTGGCTAAGGCCAGCTTTAAGTAAGCAAGAAATATCGAGACTCGCAGCGATCACAAGCTGTGGCTATGCATCACATAATCGAGCCGCCAGTAGCAGCAAAATCTCTCAGAGACGAAAGTCCAATATTATGTCCCTCAAATCGAGGACGAGCAGCACTATACATGAATTACTATTCATCGTCACCAATTATAGATTCCTCTCTAGCCATTTCTTCCTTTACCTCCTCGACGGTCGTCAACCAAGGCATTACTACCTTCCAAGTCCCGCGTTCGACAAGCACGCGTCGAACTTGAGCTTGGATCATCTCATGAAGCTTTGGAACATCCGCTAGCTTCGCGCGGCTTCCCATGAGTGAGGTCGTGTTCAATTCCAAGGTGAAGTTAGGCGGCAAAGAAACAGTTAGAGTTGGATTCGACGAAAGTGGGTCGGGGGGAGTAATCGTAACCTAAAGGCCCGTGGTCAGCGAGAAAGGAAGTACGGCAGATATATCTACTTACAGATGATGAGAATAATGATAGAGACACATTAAGCGTGATAGGAAGTCGGACGAAGAAAGGTATAGGGTAATGGAACAACACCGACGTGGAGAGTGACACAGACAACGTATCGACATATGTCATGTCGAAGACAGCCTGCTATATGAAACCGGAGAGTCAGAATATGTGAATGCTACAGAAGATTATGGTTCACATCAGGTTCATTAAGTCTAACATTGCGATCTTTTATTTTTGCATTCGATATTCGAGGTGCGGATGATCCCAGGTCCACGGAAAGAATGTGTATCGGGTCCTGAGATGGAGACATTTTATTTTTTATGCACATCACGCGTTTACTACGCACTCACTACGAAACTTGCGGGCCGTACTGTGTTCGCGTACCGTTCTATCCTGCGACGCGCGATTTCATCCCCTTCAGGTCCTGGAAGGTCATCTCGTAATTTAGAACGGTATGTCTCAACAACCTGTGATGTGTATCAAGATGATTGAGCAAAGTACAGCCGAGCGGGTCCTTAGAATTTCCACTCGCCTGTCTTAGAATCAAGTTAAACCACGCTGCAGACTCGGTCCCACTTTCCAATTCCGCCTCGACGGGCAAACTTGACCTTGGTTTGCGTGCGCGTTCTTGGTCAAAGGATGCAGTCGAATACGAAAGCGGTGAAGCTGCCCTGGAGGGTCCAGAGTCCAGGAAGAGGTACTTCAGGATGAGCGTAAGCAGAGCGAGGATGGAGAGCTGTCCAAACACGAGGCCTTGAGTGAAGGTCGGCGTTAATGAAAAGATGTAGTTCGAGCCCATCCTTGCCTCTCCGAGTACAGGCAGGTAGCGGCGAAAGATGGGTTGCTCTGCGGTCTCTATTGAGTCGTCATGCGTGTAGGCTCATAAAATGTCGTGTGCGCATCACCGGCGCACGACGCGTCGTGAATAAATCAGAGTTTAACTTTTTTTTTGCGCGTCGATCATGCTCACAGGTTTCTGCTATTAATCCTTCGTCCAATTCGCAGACTTCTCAGATATTCGGTCATTCGCTTCAATGGAACTCGAAGCATTTGTAGATTGGCCAGAGGCACCTTTGACCAAATCACTGGTCCTCAGGGCACTAGAGCAGCTCCCGTTAGGTCCATTTTTTGTATCTACGCCTTATTCCCGCGCCGACAAATCGATCTTGCAGTGGGCGACATACGATGCCATCGACCATGAACTTACGCTGTCAAAGCCATCTTCTGTCCTTTCCTCTTCACTCACCATTAGGAAAGCGCTCATTAGAAAACATTTTCTCCATCGGTGTATTCTTGCCTACACAACCAAGCATCCGGAATCTCCTCTGCTTCAGTGTGTCCCGCGAACATGGGATATCGAGATCTCATTTGCAGATGAGCTGGATGAATTATGGGGCGACGAACTCTGGGACTTGGCAGAGGAGCTTGAAAGAGGAATGGACAAATGGTGGATTCTAAAGCCCGGGATGGCCGATCGAGGAATGGGCATCCGGCTTTTCAATACCAAGGAAGCTCTTCAGCGTATTTTTGAACAATTTGAAGATGAAGATGACGAAGATGATGAGAATGACAGCGAGGATGCGGGCGGAGATACCAATGTCGTGATATCTCAACTACGGCACTTCGTTATCCAGGTTATATGGTTTGTTTATAATATCATTAGAATCCTAAATTTGACGAAGACATCTCCAGGAATACTTGAATGACCCTGTCCTCTTGGATCCAAAGCAAGTTCTTATTATCCCGGGGGAAGTAGCGCCAGCTAGAGAAAGGTTGGAGGGACGCAAGGTTTGTGTCTGGAATCCTCATAATTCTTGAAGGCGAAGTGATGTTTGTACTCCAGTTCCACCTTCGGGCCTACTGTGTGGCATCAGGCGCACTGACTGTCTATCTCTACCCCCAAATCCTTGCTTTATTCGCCCCAGAGACCTACAGCAAGCCTTCTGAAGTTTATGTTTCATCGGAAGATCTCGATCTCCGTCCGCATCTGACAAATACATGCCTACAAGGAGACGCGGGAGAGGCAAATGTCCTCCTGTTGCATGAGCTTATCGGGTGCAGCATACTGTCTGGGGACGATTCTGATTATCGAGGGTCTATCACCGAAAAGGACATAGCCTCAATAATGGACCAGATGTCAGATGCTCTCTCTGAAACGTTCAAAGCAGCGTTACAGATGCCTGTGCATTTCCAAGTGCGAATTCTCTTGTACAGTCTGCTGCACTAAACGTCATGCTAATGGTTCTGCTTCTGCAGCCGCTGCCGAACGCATTTGAACTATACGGTGTAGACTTCCTGGTTGGACATAGTTCGCCTGTTGGAACGAGTGGGAGATTCCTAGTGAAGCTGCTGGAGTTCAACTCAGAGCCGGCGATTGAAATGACAGGAATTAGACTCCGGTGGGTACTCGAGGAACTTTTTGAGCTCATAGGGAAGACTTGCATTGAACCGTTTTTCAATATCGGGAACAAGGCCGATGTGCCCTCGAGGAACGAATCAGAAAGCGACTGCGTCCTGCGGAAATGTCTGGAGGTGAAACTTCGCGGGTAATCGACGGTATAAGTTACCTTTAGCCTTCCCGATTGGCACAGAATAAAAATACATTAGCAGTGTTCCACCTTCACCCGCATGCCCTGTCTCGGGAACTTGCGTGATCAGGCGTTGTCCGAACTCTCCTTCCTCTTTATGTTACATTGTGAGTTCTTCTCTCGCGGTTTCGGCAGCCTCCTGGTAAGTCAACGACGCATCTTCCATTATATTCATAGCTTCCTCCAGTGCTCTGCGGAGGCTCTTCTTGAAACCTACTACTCTTTCATGGATGATCCAGTAGTAGTACACGAGCTCTATGGCCTCATAGCAAGCCTTTATTGTCTTGGTAAGGTTTGGTGGAGCTGTTTTAAAAGGTCTACTACTGAGTGCTTCAGTAAGTCTTGACGCGAGTGTCGGGAGGGACATCGATGTAAATTTGAGTATGCGGACGAGAACAAGTATTAGGATTTAAGAACATCCTTTTCGGCAATCGCAAGAAGGGATACCCTGGATAAATCCTGAATGCAATCGTTGGTATGTGTCCAAGTAGAGTCAGTTTTAATCTCATTCGATTAATGATTCGTATGTATAGTTGTCGTCTTGATACTCGTCCTTTTCCCGGGCAAGAGAACGTGCATACCTGTAGGAAGGCTCAATCGGAAAGCCATGCAGCGGTTGAGCTGGTGCCCAATACAGCTTAAGAGTATCTATGCCATATTTTGGAGAATCCTAGCACTTGCCCACGGCAGCTCCATGAACAGCGGCCACCACCTTGAAATCAGATATCCTCCAAAACGCACGAGTGCGTAGCTCAGTGATCAGACAATACAATTCAACGAGTTTAAGCATATCCTGGATTTTAATGTTTGACTTAGCTAAGTTTTATCGAGCTAGTAAAGCCAGCAATTCTAATTATACCAGATGATGCGCATCAAGTGGTCTTAGGCGATCGTCCAGAACGGAAATAGTCGGAGTTCGGGGCAATTGAAACCCCGCAATTAAAGATGGCGGCGGCGCATATGACGTCTGAGTCTACTGCATTCATCTGTGATCTCTCCTCGCACTGTAATCTCAGACAGCGATGCCGTGGCAAAAGGAGTTCACTCTTTCCAAGCATTCCAAAGGCTGCCATCTCGTGACCGACGAAATCGTCAGTAATATACGACTGGGTCTCAAGGATGTTAAGGTAGCATTTTCGGGACAGTAATCATTGATATTCATCGCTGTCCTCGTCGTAATATTCAGATTGGAATACTTTATTTATTCATGTAAGAAACTTCGTATTCTCTTTCATCGCAGGGCAACCTCTTTTACTAAGTTTTATCATTCCTTGAACAGACAGCACACATCTTGCGGTCTCACTATAAACGAGAACTCTGATCCTAGTAAGCCCGTGATCCGCGAATGTCCTTCGGTCTCACACTGCTGATGCATTTAAAAGATGTTCGGCACGGTGAGTAAGCGCATTAAATTCTTGATGGCAAGCTCACCTAGCACGACATCAAAGACATGGATATGGCTCTCGATAACGTCGTTCCCGAGGAACTGAACTGGCAGCATCAAGATGAAGGACCAGAGTGAGTGGTACCCAATGCTTCCTCTGTCCTTCCTTTGCTGATGAAGTGGGGAAGTGATTCGTGCGAGAATTCCCTTCCCTTTACCTAGCATATACCAGTTAACTCCAGCTTCCTGCTACTCAGGGTATCGCACACTAAAGCGGCGCTCATCGGTACCTCCGTGCAGGTTCCTATAACTGACGGCCGCCTCAATCTTGGCACATGGCAAAGTCAGTGAGCAAGTTTCTTAGAGGATTGATCCATGTGGAAGTAATTTGTCGTGCACGCAATCCTCCAGGCATTTACCTTACCGAATTTCGCCATTTGCCTCACGTTCGTCAGCTTGTCGCCACAATTTTGTAAGCATATCAATTAGGGCACGTATACACCGGTGTTTACTTCGTCCCTGCTTTATCCCCGTTGGCTTGTAGGCCCTGAGGTACCGAATGTGTTTGCAGCCTCTTCGTACCATCCCCGGTCTTCTTTATCGAAAAGCGCTCTCAATGTACGAAGCTCCGAGTCTATCTGTATGCTCTCTTATGCCAAAGTCTATGGGTGGTTCAGCACCTACGGTTGCGATGACGGTACTTTTCTTCCGTCGGGCACCTCGGGTTTCCGTTCGCCATGTGTGGTATGCATGCTACCAGAAAGATAAGATATAGGGTAAGCTGCCTGCTGATGGTACGAAGCTCGAAATACTAGCAGCAGAGCTATTGAATGCTTGATTCAACTGAAGACCTAATTTGAGATACGGAGATGAGTAATGAAGGTGCCGACCTCCGACGTAAACCAATTACAACTGTCTTCCATTAAGGACGTTAGTGGCTGCTCTTTCGTTCTATGTTCTGTAGATAGACGCATAGACAATGAGGAGAGCCGGAAAGTTCTGTAGTACGCGTACGAAATGACTTACCTGTAATACCATCTCTAGACTCTTGCCACTACCATACAAAGAGCAGAATACAAGGAAAGGAACACTTTCGGATAACCACGAGGAGCATAAAAAAGTTTCAGATGGTATAGCTATGTCTACTCATGATGAGATCGGCTTCAGGATGATCTCTTACTTTTCAGGAGAGTGAGAAATAGGGTTTCGGTTATACCAAATTGAGACACGGTGCCACGCGTTGTCAAGCCGAGCCCTTCGTGAGTCCTTCCGCGTTATAGCCCTTCCAGGGTCACTCCGGCCGGCTAAGAACTTATTTACCAGGCTTACAGCGCTTGCGCTACTCATCAACTGTGTTACCACACGGACGCTCTCATCTCTGCCTTTCTACACGTCTGTTTAAATGCCTCGCGCAACGTCCAACGGTGCTCCTACGCTTCGCAGGAATCAAGTGTGTTATTTGTCGATTTTCGGTTTGAAGCTTTCTCAAATGTAACTCGTTCGCAGGCATGCCGGACGTGTCGGAAGAAAAAGCTGGTCCGTTGTCCGAACGCAATCTCTACTGCATGTAGCGACTTACATCCTAGAGACTAGAAATGCGACGCGTCAAGGCCCCATTGCGGCCAGTGCGTGAAGCACTGGAAGGGCATTATATCTGTGCCAGCACCCGACGGATATGCGTGCGTCTTTGGGGGATAAGAGTTGTATGGGCGTACCACTAATATTCGCCTTGACAGACACCCTGAAGAGCCTCAGTGCTCATATGATCCTATTGAAGGTCTCACACTGTCCGACTCTGTAAATCCGGGAGAAAAAATCAGGCAGCTAGAAGAACAAATTGGTACTTGAGCATTCTTTGTAGTGCAGCCTTCTTACGCACTCTCATTTTCGTCTTTCTTCGTAGTTGAGTTGAAGCGTAAGCTTCAAGAGGCCGGAATAGCCAACTCACCATCGCCTTCCGAATTCTCTAATGGAGCACACTCTTCTCCCGCTGAGAGACGTTTATCGTCACTGGCGCCCCCGCAATACGCTGTCACGGCGTCTCCGGATCCTTCACTCCTTCGATCAGACATCTCTCTTCCAAGAGGTGGTCTGGATGTTGCCAGGACGCTTCGAAGTACCAGTCCAGTCTCGTTGACCCGCAGCGCGACGTCTTCACCAGACATGAGCGGTCAGGGAGCGGAATCTCTGCTGAGCTTGTTTGCCTTCGGCTGGAACCCTGACTTGCCTGATCCAGCTGAAATGAGACGACTGTTGGTATTTTTGTTCAGAAGATAAAGGCTGTGGATCTAACTCATGCGATCCTATTTTCTCCAGGATTGAAGTATTTTTCGCCTGTGATCCATGCGGTTCGCGGATCCTACATATGCCGACTTTCCTTATGTCAATGGATCTCAGTCCCAAAGATCCCCGTTTCCCTCACTCGGCGATTTTACATGCTATAGTTCGTTAATCCGCTTTATTGCTACATGTATCTTATAAAACCCGTCTCCTTAGTGTGCGTCTGCGTCACGCTGGACGTCGACCAAGTCTTACATGACACCCGATGGAATACGTCGGGATACGTTTGCAGGTTAGCAATCACGCTTCTATCTCTATCATGCTAACTTATTATTATTTTTCTTTCACTTTTGATAGACTATCATGCTGGGAAGACTAGGCAATATATTGATCGGACGATGGCTAGCGGGGCGGACATTTTCAACGTGCTTCAGGCTTGTATTATTCTTTCATGGTATTTCTACGCAGAAGGGCGCTGGGTGGAAGTCTGGATCTTTGCAGGATTTCAAACTCGGGTCGCTGTCCCTCTCCGTCTCAACCATAGGGGTACATTTTCCACGCACGGCGCTGGCTCTCCAGGTGCCTATCTGCCTCCACCGAGAGACCAAAAAGATTTGGAAATGCGAAGAAGGACGTGGTGGATGACTGTCGTGCTTGATCGCGTAGTTTCAGTTGGCGGCTGGCTCCATGGTGTTGAATATAAACACATTGCGACAGAGCTCCCTCTTCGGCGTGTTGACTTCGAATCAGACGTACGTCCAGAATCCTGCATCCTTCTCACAAAATTGATGAGTCTTATTTACAGCTCCCTCTTGAGAGCAATCCTCAAAATCTGCACACCGAGAATTTCTACATCACTCATCCCCCTGAATATACAGACTCATTTCTGTTATTTATAAAAGCGGTCATGCTTTTCGGACAAGTCACAGACTTAAACACAGAATTTCAGCTGAAGTCTCAATCCAACAAGGTCGATTCCTTCTCACCATTGAGGTTGGTCTACTCTTTTCCACGCATGGAAGCGAATACTGATTTGACGATTCGACAATTTGACAGAGACTCATCGTTTCAGAGCCTGGACAAGCTCGTTGCCATCGATTTTCTTGAGAATCTGCCATTGGAGTACAAGAACTACCTGTATAACATGTCGGGTTCCTCCATCGATACCGACTTATTTATGGTGCACCTGATCCCCCATGCGTTAGTATATGCTTTTCTTCGTTTTCCAATGATGGCATACATTGATAGTCTTGTGTCAGTGCACTAATTACGCTTCATAATCCGTACTTGGACTTCAACGACCCTCATTCGTTATCGACTAGTCGTTGCATAATGGCGGCCAATTCAATTTTAGAGGCTTATTATGCCTTCAGTAAAGCTACGGCATTTACTCCTAGCTTTTCCGCATATCCTCCGATATTGAGGTTGCATCCTTTTGTCACGGTATGCCTTTCCTTGTCTTGTGTGTGGACCGCATTAATGTCTATTGAGTAGATCTGCTGGTATCTATCTGCAGTCGTCAAGATCCAAGTATGCAAGCACATGATTGATAACAATCAAGCAACTGAAGAAATTGGCGTTTGGGGTGAGATCAACGCAATGAGGTCTGTTGATGCATTCCATGCCTTTCTGATTCCTGGCTGATCGTCTTCCAAGGCATGCGATGCTGGACTTCGGGACGATATCTCCTATCGGAAGTGAGTTAATCGCAGACGGTTTGCCTTGCTAATTGCTCACACGTGCCCCGGTTCGCAGCGCGGCAAGAAAGACTGTTGGGAACACTCATGTCTGAGATTGTGCGTTCTACATCTCAAGACAAGCCTCTTGAGATCGGAGGTTCCGAAATCAGCGGAACTGGATCACGCCTATACCCACATTCTCATAAGAGTGCATTCCAAGACGCGAACGGCGCTGGTGCG
Organism: Porodaedalea pini; assembly: GCA_002794775.1. NCBI lineage: Eukaryota > Fungi > Basidiomycota > Agaricomycetes > Hymenochaetales > Hymenochaetaceae > Porodaedalea > Porodaedalea pini. Next base: position 57,091 of record NBAY01000130.1, on the reverse strand, counting down.
CCGCTTCCCACTTCTCCGCCAGTCGAGCACTTTGGATCTATCGAGCCGTCGCCTCTTGGAATGTCCAGTGTTCACGCGCAGATACAGGCGCAGACTGCTCATCATAACGTCCAGGCGTCCTGGCTCACAGCTCGGTCCGACATGTCTCAATCTCAGTCTCCGCCTTCTCATTCTTCATCAAGCTCCTTCATGCCCTGATGCTACTGACTAGACTTTTTCTGTAGAATCAGCATCTTATCGTTTTACGCTTGGTTGTATTCTATCTTCAATTCGCAGTTCAAATGGTGTAGTCCTATAGTGCCGTCTGTACATCGTATCACTCGTTTTCTCTTTGTTTTGTCGTATTTGGTGGCCTTTTCTATGGACATATCAATGATCTTAATATTGAACCGACGAAGGCTATTTTAGAATTTTGGATGGAAACTTAAACTTGCACAGCTCCACTTCTTCATTACTACTCTGGAAAGACTATGACATTGGGAAATTGCGGCCTCCCTTTGATAAGATCCTCATACGCTTCTTGGAACTGGTCTATAGAGAAAGGTTTCACCACGGATTTCACGTCTACGAAATGAAGTCAAACAAAAGTGAAACGCTTATAATGCTTGCTCATACCTGCTAAAGTCAAAAACTGAACACATTCGTCAGACTCAAAGCCTCCTCCACAGGACTAACCGCGCAGAGTTGCTCTGTTCATGTTTAATAGCAAATTTGCGACTTCGATATTTCCATCTACAGCCGCAGAGACGAGGGTGATCGTTCCATTTCGACCCACCGCAGGGAGTATTGCGGATATTTGTTTTGAGTGCGGAGCTGTGCATATGATAAGCTTTGCTCCGCCCATGGCTTGAAAGTACGCGACGACATCTGTCGTTGATGAATCGACGTGCGCGAAAGCTCCCAGTGACTTTGCAAGTTCGGCTTTTGACGATCCGGAAGAGACAGCATATACTTTAAGCCCCAATTTGGCGGCATACCGGAATGAAGATGGTAAGATAACGGTTAGAAAAGGTAATTGAGATACGTGCCTGTATGGACAGATGTCAAAGTCCACCTGAGTAAAACTGAATAATGCAGCTGCTTGTTTCATATTCTTTCAACTCACCCACGCCTTGGACAATCGCAATATCTCCTGGGTTCCATTTACTTGAACGGATCGCTCCGTACACAGTTGTGCCTGCGCAAAGCAAAGGAGCAAGCTCTGCATAAGAGGACTTAAGGAGCGCTTCCTCTGGAATCTGTATCACAGCTGAACTTGCCCTCCAGTAAATAGGAAAAGGGATTGAAAAGGAAGGGACACGCCTACCAGTTTCAGGTGCGTCCATGTACTCTCCATGTCCACCGTCGAAGGAGAAGCCACTGTACTGGCTAGTGATACACCCAGCAAAGTCGCCTTTCCGACACGCACCGCAAGCCTTACAATATCCACCGCTCCAGCCTACACCAACCAGAGAGCCAATCTTCAGACGAGTGGGTTCAATGGCTGCTCCAAGCGCAACCACTCGTCCTATTACTTCGTGTCCAGGAATACGAGGATACTCGACTGGCCTGGAAAAGAAATTTGTCAGAGTGCATGTTTCAAGTGACGTTAAACAGAAAAGCCAGACGAACCATGAACCATCTTGAATAAAATGGTCAGATCCACAAATCCCGGAGGCATTCACTCTGATAAAAACTTCGTGCGCCTTTACTTCCCGTACATTGATATCAAGGATATTCCATCCTTTGTTAGGTCCAGGACAAGAAACTATCATATGCATCGGTAAAATCAGTTTCCCGTATCAGTTGACTCAAGGTTGGTAACCCACTAGCCTTGAAAGAACTTGGGAGGGGAGTCATTGTTCTCAAAAGAAGCTGTTTGGTCCTGAGCCTCCAGAGCTTGTATATATATGCCAGTAAAATGTAGCCATCACGACACAGACTTTACGTAGAACGAAACGGAAATCCGGGCTAAGCAATCATGCGGCTATGGCGGTATGTGTGGAGTAAGTAACAGCCTGACGAACGCGTATCGGCCAAAAAAATAACACGCCGATATGGGACAACTCGGGTTTGATGATTAGTGCAATGTGTTGATATCGAAGACTACAAGATGGAAACAAAAATAACAGTACTAAGAATCAGTCCTCACTCCCGCCAAACCGTCTCCGTTCAACCCCGCCACGGAATCCTGGAACGTTCCGATTTCGACAATGATTAGCGTAATGTCCTTTCTCACCGCACTGGAGAAAACATTAAACCAGACGCTAGATGGTTATATGGACAGGCTCCCACCTTGAAACATAGAACTTCGTCAAGATTTCGTCTAGGTCCGCCAGCGAAACCTCCTTGGAGACTCTGGGGCGGAGGCGCCGATTGCAACGCAGTATTACGGTCAAAATCAGTATACCTTCCGTATCCAGGCGGCGGAGGGCCCAGATCCTTTGGCGAAGGAGGAGAAGGAGGTTCGTAATCCTTTAGTACTGGGAGATCAGGTTTGGGACTGAGGAGAATTAGTAATGATTTTGGCTAAGATATGCGTGCGCTTACTGTCCGCGAGAACACTCGGGCCCTAAGGGACAGAAACCAGTAAGGTAGTTCTGACATGCAACTCGTCTAACGTGCTTTCGAGGACAATGAGGCCCTAAGAAACTGTCGGTAGTTTGTCTTTCCTGCTGAAATCACATACGCACCAAGCTTGCAAAACCCTCTTTTGTAGTCCGGACACTCGGTCTTCCTCTCCTTCGGATGGGCGTAAAGACACTCGTCGCCTGCTTGACAATAGCCAAACTTTGCATACCACCAGCATTCAGGCATACGCCTCAGGTTGTACTCATGCAAGAACTCGCAGGCATCACCTTTCTTGCAAAGTCCACGAAGCCAGTGCTTGCAGACTGTAGCAAGGCGTTCACGGTCTCGAGGATGCACAGGTAGTTGCTTTGGTGGCTGAAAATTTTGCGGTGACGGGTTTGTGTGACGCAAAGGACAGTGCAGAGGGCCTAATGGGCATCCTGCTGGAGTGAGCGCAAGACGGCAGATCTGATCATCTAATATGGAGCGAGCTGTCAGGCAAACGAGGACAGAGCAGAGGCAAGGAACGTACCTTTGTCTAGCTTAAGACCGATAGTATTTTTGACAAAGCTTTCAGCGCTGAGGTTGATCTGATGAAACTGAGGCCGAATAATGTCTCTCAGAGCAGATGCGCCTGCTAAAGGATCTTGCATTGTACGCGTTAATTTGTGGTGGTAGCTAGTGAAGGCAAGGTAGAGCCTGAGTAACGTCTCGATGCTCGTGACTTAGATTGTGTAATATTGCACTACTCTGCACTATGCACTACAAAGGGCGAGGAAGAGAAAAATGGAAAGAAGGAAAAAAAAGGAAAAGAATATAGAGAAATCTTTCGTGGTGACAAAATGCGTGGTGTCGTAAATGTGGAAAATTGGCCGTTATATATCATAGGGGTGTGTGTTATAGAAGATCGGGTGGAAGGTCAGAATAATAAGGCATTGCATCGGGTGGGCGACGGAAAGAAAAGTAAGCAAATTGGATGAGAAGCATAAAATTAGACGGTGCAAACCAATTTGAGAAGAAAAGAGGGAGATGTGTTTTATGGAAAAATTGGCGACGAACTTGTGAAAAGAACGGGCAAATGTTACAGCCTTTTTCATATTGTAAGTCCTGCGACACGTGCATGTCACGTGAAGTGAGCCGCGTCAGAGCCAAAGTGTCAAAAAATTAGAATGAATGCCAATTTTCTCTGTGAATTCTGCACAGAACCTGCTCATTAAGTACTCAAAAAAAAGGCACGGTTCTCAGGAGAAGAAATATGTAAAATAGGGAGCAATAAATTTACTGTGTAGGCGGGTGGAGATCAAACAAGTGCAGCTGGTCTGTTCTCTCACCCATTTCCACCGAGATTCAAAAATTATGGCTCCCCTACATCTACCTATAAATTCTTTCCTGTGTCTGTAAATTAAGTATATGACTATACCAACATCTCCTGCAAATTTGAAGCCAATCCATTCAGTATTCATGGTGCAGCAGCAAGATTTGTGTTCCACTTCAAGCTCTTTCCACCCTCCTTTTCTCACAACAGGTCTTGCAGAGTAGAACACAAATCTTGCTGCTGCACCATGAATACTGAATGGATTGGCTTCAAACTTGCAGGAGATGTTGGTATAGTCATACACTTAATTTAAAGACACAGGAAAGAATTTTATAGGTAGATGTAGGGGAGCCATAATTTTTGAATCTCGGTGGAAATGGGTGAGAGAACAGACCAGCTGCACTTGTTTGATCTCCACCCGCCTACACAGTAAATTTATTGCTCCCTATTTTACATATTTCTTCTCCTGAGAACCGTGCCTTTTTTTTGAGTACTTAATGAGCAGGTTCTGTGCAGAATTCACAGAGAAAATTGGCATTCATTCTAATTTTTTGACACTTTGGCTCTGACGCGGCTCACTTCACGTGACATGCACGTGTCGCAGGACTTACAATATGAAAAAGGCTGTAAGGAGATGATGGATGTAATGTTTAGTACAGAGCGATCCAGGCATCGGCTTGGTAGATTTTGGTCATGCATATCGTGAGTGTTTAGAAGGATCCCAACTGCTCTTGACTGGAGGTGGTGGGGAATGCACTTCTCGGGGTTATGTTGCAGAAAGGGCCGGAGTTGGCATCGTGGGTATAAAATAAAAGGTGCGGTAGTGACACTGCAATGGTGTCGGAGATTTAGGACATGGTTCCACCATTTGGCCAGGAGGTTGGCGGAAAATCACGCATGTAAATTGGGTAGTGTATCGGGAGCAAGACTTTTGTGCTGCGAGTGTGAAGCTTGGGCCGCGAGCTGGTCTGCACACGAGTTACCAGGTAGTCCCATATGGGAAGCACCCACTGCACTGATATAGTGGACGTGGGGTGATGAGTGGCTAGAAAGATACCACAAAGTCTGCAAACAGCTGTGATGAATGCTGCATGGAGGGGGTCTTCTGAGAAGATAAGGCGTGCACAATTGGCAGAATCTGTGACAACGTGCAAAAAGGTAGGGTGGGCACAGTGCGCTAGTAGGGTAGAAAAGCAGGAGATGCCAGTGATGAGGGCTTGTTGTTCCTCGTAGAGGATGTTACTTTGAGTATGTGCCTCTGAAGTGAAAAGCTACAAGTTCGCGACAATTATGCATGATGGAATATCCGTGACCACCAATGGGGATATCGTCCTGTTCAATGACAGAGCCATCTGTGAATAAAAAAATATTGAAAAGGAGGGGGGTGATTGAAAAGATGGAGAAATGATTGTTTAGTAAAATGACTATGCGTGCAAGAAGTAATCGGTATAAGAGAGAGATGCAAATGAACAGGTGGAATTATAGGATAAAGGTTGGTGTTAGGAACAGTAATGTTGGCTGGAAGTAAATTGCAAATATCTGCAGAAGGGGGAAGGGACTGCCAAGATGACGATACATAAGAAGTGATGAAACACTTGGCTTGGTATTGAATGAAAAGATCGATAGGGGGAATTGAAAGTAAGGAACCAGCAGCGTCTTTATTGATGGTGCAGGATAGTATTAAAGAAAGAGCGCAATGTTGAACCGGAGATAAAATAGAACTGATGGAAGGAGAGTTAGGAAAGAGTTGAGCACCATAAATGGTGACAGAGCATATGAGATTGAAATAGAGGAGACGGGCATGTTCAAGATATGCGCCATGTGAAGATTGAAATAGAAAGGAACATTGAGAAAGAGTGGATAGAGCTTTGTTAGCTTGGGAATGAAGGTGTAAGGATGGATGTAGGTGATGGTGGAAGATAACACCCAGCCATGTAATATGTGACCGGGGGAGAATAATTTGAGAAGGTGATAGAACAAGTGAAGGTTGGTTGTCTGGTTGTGTTGGAAAAGAGCCGTATTTGTTGGTCGGCGGGGTGAAATGGATAAGTTCAATAGAATCTTGGTCAATAGAAAGGCCCAGTTGCGAAAATTGAGAAGAAAGAAAACGGAATTGAATGCGTAACCGAGCAAGGTTGGTTTACATGCTTAAAGAGTGAGCAGAAAGTGTTAGGACCAGTGTTGGAACAGGTGACTAATCTATCCGACATACTGGAACTAGTAGACGTCCTTCTCAAAGACTTGAGGTAAGTGTTCTTGAGCTAGTCGTATGGAGGGGTGATTGGCTTGTTGAGTGCTTGGTCTTTAGCAGGAGAATAACAGTAATAGCAGCGAGCTGTGGGCTCAAGCTGAACTAGTATTGAAGACATATCAAGGGCAGAAGAATTTTGCTGAGGAGACAAGGGTGCTCCTGCTCGCCTCTTTATAGAGTTTGGGTTCTTTGAACCTTAGCTCCACAGCTAACCTAATTCTAACTAGTCAGGGAATGGCTTCTCCACTTCTCCCACGATCTGCAGTAATTCCTAGAACCTTCCGCTCCACTATGACATTGTTGCGTGCTATAAATAGCCACTTGTGCCACTTGCTCCAAAGTTCCCATGCTTTACCCCACCATTGTGGAGTATTGCATCATGGTGATATCACTGTGCTATAAATAGCCACTTGGTTCTGAGAGTCTTGTCTATTCCCTTTCCAGGGATGAGTCATCCATTGGTTGGTCGGTAGATTCGGTGGTGCCTGTCTGACTTCCTCCTGGTGCGGGGACTGGTAGTGGGTTTCCTTCACCACTTCTATCATCCACTAGTCTGGTTGCTGCCATTAGGCGTAGACCCGGGTGTATCCCGTTGTTAAGCCAACTTCGCTGGGCACTACATTGATGCCAATTACCACTTTGAGTTGTACTCTGTAATAGGTTTGGGTGGCACGGCGGTCTACTGTTAAGTAGCCGTCGAAGCCCCTTCGTCATGTAGTGATGAGGTCATTGATGATTTCATCTCTGAGTTCCCAGAGTTTGTGATGCGCTTCCTGTTGTGTCTGGCGAGTAGTGATTGGCCAGTCAAGGAGGATTGCCCATCGGCCACATTGTCGGTGGTGTTCCCTTTGTGTGATCCATATCATAAGGCCTGCTAGTGCTGCGTACATTTGTTCATCTGCTAGCCACCATTTGAGCTCGTGCATGTATGCCATACTTGTCCTTTCCTGCATAGCTGGCTCTTGCTGTTGTTCGCTGAGCAGTCTGTGCTGCGAGGCAATGAGCATTGTGTTCTGTACTGATACCGCTTCCAGAACGCGTAGGAAGATTTGCTCATGTGCTGCCCATGAGTAATGATATAGCTCCCGGCAGAAGTTGCACAGCTCCATTGACTTGGGTAGGTGCATCTTATCACTTCGGCGTGGCCATGCTGTTCAATATGCTTCTTGCACTTGCTTCCTGGCTTTGTCATGGATTGTTGCAGGTGCCTCCTGGCTGGTAGGCAAATTGGTTCGTTGTTGATCCTGTCGATCCCATGTTGATCTGCTGATCCTTTCTAAAATAGCAATTTCTTGTAACAGAAAGAAGGTGGTTGTCCATATAGGCAAGAAGGGGATGATTAAAGGGGAAGCATTTATAATAGGCTTCAATGGCAGGAGCAGCTGCAAAGGTGGAAATAAGGGGAGAAAGGGGGGATCCCTGAGGAACGCCCCAGTTGGGTTTGGTGAAGATATCAGAAAAGTATTGGTTAAAATGTAAAGAAATGAGGTGATTGCGCATCCAATGGGAGATGCAATTAATTAGGTTGGGGTGGATATGAGAACATGTTAAACGATCAATAAGTAATGGATGGGAAATGTTGTCAAAAAAGCCTTGTATGTCGATGGTGACCATGAAGGTCAGCAAGTGACGTTGTCGAGGCTCAAGGGGACCAAGGCCAGGAGCGTTGGTGAAAAGTGAATGAATAAGAGGCTGGAAATTATTTAAATGTAAAAGTTCATAACAGGCGGTCAGCGCAGATAATGCTTTCCGACAGCCATGTTGTGAAGAAGGTATAAGAGAGCGTTGTTCAAAAATGACTTGAAGGTGGTTGAATAGAATGCATTTGAATAATTTGCCCATTGTATCCACAAGGGCAATAGGGCAAAAAGAACAAGGAAGGGAAAAATCTGAGCGTTTTGGTTTGGGAATGAAAGTGACAATAGAATGTTTAAAGGAGGAAGGAAAATAACCAAAAGAAAGGCAAAAGGAAAAGAATTGAGAAAAGAATTGAGGTTCAAATTCAATGAAAAGTTTCAAATGAAGGTAAGAGAAGCAATTGCTGCCCAGGGCAGTCAAGTCGTTGGTGCCCTTTAGGGCCCAGAGCATTTCGTCGACAGAGACTGGCTCGATGTCAGTTAAGGGTGGGAGCATATGCTGGTCGCGATAAGTCAGGGGAAGTGCAGGGAAGAAGGTGGAGTGGAATAAATCCAACTTCTTGCTCTTATTGAGGGTGTAATGCCCGGAGGGGAGTTTAAGGGCACCGATAGGGTGGCAATGACGTGCCGTACCTATGTATTGTCGCTTCCAGATGGATGAGTGATCCAATCGGTGGAGTAGGTCACCGAAGAAGGAAGTTTTGGCGGCAGCAAGGGTTTTGTGGAGATGGGTGAGGCATTCCGGCGATGGATCATTACGATGTGCTTGATAATTGCAACTGCATTGCTCAGTCCACCAGGAGTGGGGTCCGAAGTAATTTTGGGGTTTGCACTTTCGTAGAAAGCGGGTGGTGAAAGAGGAAAATGCCGTGTAAAAGGAAAGTAATTTGGCATCCAGATCAGAAGGGGAAAAGATGTCGGAGGTATCAAAAGTAAAGGAGTGTGAATCATGAAACTCGGAAATAAGAGAAGGAAGATTGTGTTTATGGATGAGATGAAGTGGGTGTGTGTCTGGTGGGGGTTGAAATGAGATAGGTAAATTAAATATAAGGGGGAGGTGGTCCGAATGAAATTCAAATGAAGGGTTGCCAATGAGAAGGGATTGGCTAATGAACGAGGAAGTATCTGGGGAACTGATTACCAGGTCTAAAGTAGAATATCCTTGGGGGTATAAGAAGGTGGGTGTGTTTGGGGGGTTGGTGATGATTAAAGAAGAGTCGTCCAGCCAACATAAAAAAGGTTTGGTGGAAGGAAAATAAAGAGATAACCGATTGTCTGACCAAAGGGCTGAATGTCAGTTAAAATCGCCGACTAGGATATGGGTGTCAGAGGATATGAGATTAGGGAAAGGGTCTTCAAACGAATGGGTGGAAGGGGAATTATAGACATTCCAAATGTAGACGGGAGGGAGTGAGGTACCACGGTCAACGCTGATGGTGACTTGGAATACGGGACGGGATAAGTGAGGGTGGGAGCTAAAAAGATGAGCAATGTGTGGGTGAATGAAAGTCATGCAACTGGGAGGGGTAGAAAGGGATGACGGGGGGAGTACACAAATAAAGGAGTCGGAATTACAGGTGGCATATTGCCGTTCACCCGCTGGGGATGACTTGGAAGGGACAATGGTAGAGATGGTGGAGATCTCCTGTAAACAAATGATGTTGGGGCAGAGGCTGCCGCATTGAAAGAGAGACTTGAAAAGTAGGTCAGTAGTGGGTTCCGATCGACGAACATTCAAAGAGAGAATAGAGAGTGTTGCAGTCATTAAAAGGGGGGTCAGTAATTTTGACGGGCTGGGCAGGCAGAAGACCTGGCATTACGGTCACCTTGACAGTTGATGCAGTGCACAAAATGCTGGCATGCAAGGTTGTTAGTGGCAGTGCAGGGCACACACCTGGCGATGTGTACTGCGGTTCGGTGCAGCTCGGAGCAAATGGTGCAGCATGCCACTGAGCGGCATTTAGTTGAAGGGTGTCCCAGGTGATGGTAGTTATTGCATTGGGAGATAGTTGGACGAGCCCGCATCTCTTCAAGGCGTCTAATGACACCGAAAATCGGGAGGTTGCGGTTGTTGTGGAGGAAGAAATGATTGAATGCTAGTTGGTTAGTGTCTTTTAGGATGATAGAGACATTGCAGAAATCCAAGGTGTTTAGGCATTCAATGGATGCCATGAAACGAGGGGGGTAGAGGAATTCCTGTTCGGCAAACTGGGGAAGGGAGGACAATTCTTCCATCAGATCACGTTCAGTGTAGATGTTAGGACTTGAACTTTCGCCTTTTCTTTTACTTTCCTTTTACCATCTCTTTTCCTTTAACCGCTCCTTTTTCATTATAATTAATCATTTTTTTCAATCATTTCCCACACTCCCTTCACATGACCTTCATTCGTTCCATTCCGTTCATTTATGTAATGTTAGATAATATAGTCCCATGGTCGCCGCTATAAGAGGCCTCAGGAATTGCATGAACTCCTTGTTCTGCTTTTCCTCTTACCTCCACGACGACCTAGGTGAGACTCATCTGCTCCTGTATTAGTTTACATTGTATTAATCCTCTTACCTCCGCGACAACCTAGCCTGAGTATAGTGTGTCCCGAGTCCCTGCTCGAGTATAGCACATCCCAGACAACAGTCAGCCGAGGCCTGCCCAGTCTGAGTCATCTCCCAGGCTCCTGCCTAACATAAAAGCAGAACCCCACCCAGGCTCATCCTCAGTGTACATTGTTGCTGTTGACTCGCCTTCACCCGGTCTAGAGGAGTGCTCCCCTCGAAGGACTCGACATGTAAACCCCCTAAACGACAACCCTCAACCCTGCCCAGATGTTTTCAGATGTTTGTGTATTACATAATACCCCCTAAACAACAACCCCCAACCCTACCCAAAAGTCCTACTGAGTTGGCTTAGTGCTAACCCAAGGCAGACGCCGACGAATCCGTCAGTGTCTAGAGCGTTGTGACTGAAGGTTACTGCTCATCAACCTTTCCGACCCTGGCTCTCCACGTCTCCCTTTGGTGGAGGAGCCACTTAACTTGGACGTGGGTGACACTACGCGTTCAGTCGTCAATGTCGCTGTCGATTGTTATCTCCACCGCATCGTTCCGCCTCATCATCAATTTTGCCAATGAACCCATTCAACGTTGGCGTAACCCCAGATCAAATGCACAACTGATCCCTGTTCCTCCACTGTTGTCAAGATAGATCTCACCGATGAACAGCGACGGGCCCTTCCTGCATCAGCTTGTTGGGATCCAGACCAACCAAGCTACATCGCGACCAACAATAGCGGCGTTACATACAATATCTGGTGGAGCGAGGTCCGGCATAGCTGGTATTCGATGAACAAAGAAGGAAGGAGAGCTAGGTGGCCCCCAGCCACCCCATCATCACCTGCACCTTCAACGTCCACCATCAACCTACCGTCGACTCCAGGATGCTACTGTGAGACCAATAGAGACCTGTCACCCCTGACCCCCCCTGAACCCTCAATGCCGACGCCCGAACCAGAGATGTCGACAGGAGGTTTCAGTCAGCAGCAGATGGAGCAGATGGCGGCAATCGTTGCAGGCACCTTCACCCATCAGGCGAACAACGCTCCAGCACCGGTCACTGCAGCCAATCCCCCGACCCCAACCATCGATGTTGCCCGACCACGTGAATTCGCTGGTGGCGATGACTACCTAGACTTTAGGCACGAAGTCCTCCTTTTCGTCTCTGCAAACCCAAGCAGATACCCCACGTTGGAAAGTAAAATCTACGTGGCCCTCTCCTACCTAAAGGGTGGCAATGCAGCAACGTGGGCGCAAAACTACGTGGAGGAATCGACGACAGCTGGCATCGTGACCTTCACCGACAGTTGGACAAGGTTCCAAGAGCGCCTAGACGCCTCATTCAATGACCCAAACAGGAAGGAAAAGGCATTGGCAGAATTCCGAACCAAGGTTCAGAAGGACCTCACCGCTGATGAATTCTTCCAGAAGCTTGACGTTGTCATCACAAGAGCAGGACTGATGGATGACAGCATTATCTGTGACCGCCTGAAACGAGCAATGAACATCGAGGTGGTCCGCAGAGTACTGAGGTCAACGCCAGTCCCAACAACATACAATGCCTGGAAGACGAAGGCCATCAAGATCGATAGGGGTGAACAGCAAATCCATGCGATCCAGCAAGGTTGCACATTCCCGATTCCACCATGCCAGCAGCAGCAACAGGCCACCCCGGCTCACCGTCAGATTGCAGCCCCCCACATTGACAAATGCGATGCGACTGGTGTCACTTTCGGAGGTGCCAGCCAGCCCATGGACGTCTCAATGAATGAGGTGCAACAACGAAGGGCATGCTGGATCTGTGGCAAGCTGGGCCACTTTAAAGACACATGCCCACAGGGAAAAACAATCGTGCAGCGCATGCTGCAGATGATGGCACCAGGTGAGCATCGCCTTCTTGCTGACAAACTGGGCGTGATGAAGGAATTGGCCTTTGAGGAAGTCATGGACACTCGGAAGACAATAGTGGAGGAGCATGTGGAGGAGGAAGTGTTAGGACCCCAAGTGCGCATTCTCCATTTCCCTTTCTTTTAATCATCTTCATCATCTCCGATGTCCCCTCCCTCCCTCTCCCCACCGGACTCCGTCCATCGTCACTCCTTTCACTGACGTCGCCCATTTGTTGATCGTGTGACCCTTGCACGTGGCCGTGGGTGACATCATCCGCTCATTAGTAAGAACATTCCACGATGTTCCATCACATTCCATTTCCCAGGAACATCGTCCTCTTTATAGTAGTCAGGTCTCACAAGCACTGAGTATATAGGTAGCCCGTTCACCTGTATTATCCCTTACCTCAGTATTCTTGGAATCCACTACTGCTTGCTCTTGATAACGTTGTCTGTGACACTTGCGTGTTTGACTCCTCCCCTCTTCACTCTTGTGTCTGTGGGCGTGGCGGTCGCCTGAACGGCGCCCGCTGTCGTTCTCCCACGTCGCTTGACTTCTGCCCACATCATATGTGGGTGTGATGGTTAAGTGATTGTTGAGTACGTGGTCATACTCTAACATAATACTGAGGTCTCCATACCGTCCCTGTCGCCCGCTGGCTGCTTGCTCTACCTCCCACCAAACTCCTGGGAGCTCTTCTGTTCCTGCGGTCGGCACCGATACCGACAGGCTTCAACCTCAACGCCAGGGCCATCAAGCTGCCTAGAGCCTTCACCAGCTCACCTCGACGGGTGCCGGTTGTTGAGAGCATGTCCTGGGCTAACCACCCGAGTATAGCACGTCTTGATGCGATTGGCGCCTAGAGCTCTGCTTACAGTGTTGCCTCGATGGGTATGCTGGCCCTGCCTCCTCCTCCATATCGCCGGCTGGCCTAGTCCCCCGGTCGTGACGTACCTCATTCATGACTGCCTTGGAGAAGCGGCTGACGACGTCATAGTCATACACCATCTGTGTCAGGCACCCAACTCGTGGTTTCCCTGCCAATGCATCTCGACGGGTAAAGGAGGCTGTTAGGACTCGAACTTTCATCTTTTCCTTTAAAAATTCCCTTTTTACTATTTCCTTTCTTTTAACCGCCTAATACCTTCTCATTATATTTACCCATCTTACACAATCATTCCCACACTGCCTTCATTCGTTCCATTCCCACTCATTATGTAATGTTAGGTAATATAGTCTCACGGTCGTCGCTATATAAGGTCTCAGGAATCGCATGAACTCCTTGTTCTGCTTTTCCTCTTACCTCCGCGACGACCTAGGTGAGACTCGTTCCCCTTGTATTAGTTTAGACTTGTATTAATCCTCTTACCTCCGCGACGACCTAGCCTGAGTAAGCGTGTCCCGAGTCTCTGCTCGAGTATAGCACGTCCCAGACGATAGTCAGCCGAGGCCTGCCCAGTCCGAGTCGTCTCCCGGACTTCCGCCTAACATAAAAGCAGAACCCCACCCAGGCTCATCCCCAGCGTACGTCGTCGCTGTCGACTCGCCTTCACTCGGTCTAGAGGAGCGCTCCCCTCGACGGACTTGACGTGTAAACCCCCTAAACGACAACCCTCAACCCTGCCCGGACGTTTTCGGACGTTCGTGTATTACATAAACTAAACACCCGACTTTTCCCGACCCTGGCTCTCCGCCTCTCCCTCTGGTGGAGGAACCATCTGACCTGGACGTGGGTAACACACCGTGTACAGTCGTCGACGTCGCTGTCGATTGTGATCTCGGCCGCCTCCTTCCGTTTGGTCATCAACTTCGCTGACGAACCCGCTCAACGTTGGCGTAACCCCGGATCGAACGCACAACCGATCCCTGTCCCTCCGCCAACGTCAAGATAGATCTCACCGACGAACAGCAACGGGCCCTTCCTGCTTCAGCCCGTTGGGATCCAGACCGACCAGGCTACGTCGCGACCAATAATAGCGGCGTCACTCACGACATCTGGTGGAGTGAAATCAGGCGCGGCTGGTATTCATCAGACGAACGAGGAAGGAGAGCAAGGTGGCCCCCAGCCGCTCCGTCGTCACCCGCACCTCACATCTACGTCACCTACCACCGACCCCAGTCCACCGCGAGACCACAGAGACCCCTCACCGCCGACTCCCCCAGAACCTCGACACCCGCACCCGAACCCGCGATGTCAGCAGAAGGTTTCAGCCAACAGCAAATGGCGCAGATCGCGGCCATCGTTGCGAATGCCTTCGCCCATCAGGCGAACAACACCCCAGCACCGGTTGCGGCCGCTAACCCCCCGACCCCCAACATAGACGTCGCCCGACCACGTGAATTCACTGGTGGCGACGATTACCTCGACTTCAGACGAGAAGTCCTTCTTTTTGTATCCGCGAACCCAAACCGATACCCTACATCGGAGAGTAAGATCTATGTAGCTCTCTCCTACCTGAAGGGTGGTAACGCGGCGACGTGGGCGCAGAACTACGTCGAGGAGTCGACAACGTCGGGAATCGTCACCTTCACCGACAGCTGGGAGAGATTCCAGGAACGACTCGACGCCTCGTTCGACGACCCGAATCGTAAGGAGGCGGCGCTGAAGGAATTCCGGGAGAAGGTTCAGAAGGACCTCACCGCGGATAAGTTCTTCCAGCAACTCGACGTCATTATCAAGCGGGCGGAACTGAAGGACGACAGCGTCATCTGCGATCGACTTAAGCGAGCGATGAACATCGAGGTAGTCCGCGGCGTGCTGAGGTCGACGCCCGTGCCGACAACGTATGAAGCATGGAAAAACAAGGCTATCGAGATCGATCGCGGCGAACAGCAGATCCGCGCGATCCAACGAGGCCGTCCGTTCATACCTCAACCTCGTCAGCAACAACAAGGACCCCCGGCTCGCCGTCAGGTAGCGGCCCCTCACGTCGACAGACGCGACGCGACCGGCGTCACTTTCGGAGGCGCTGGTCAACCCATGGACGTCTCGATGAACGAGGCGCAACGACGACGCGCATGCTGGATCTGCGGCGGGCTGGGCCACTTCAAGGACAAGTGCCCGCAGGGAAAGCCGATCATCCAGCGCATGCTGGAACTGATGGCCCCCGGCGAACGTCGCATCCTCGCTGATGAGCTCGGAGCGATGAAGGAGTCGGCCTTCGAGGAAGTCATAGACACTCGGAGGTCGACGGTGGAAGACTATGTGGAGGAAGAAGAGAATGACGAAGAGGTCGTCGACTCGCAGGGTTTTGCGAGTGGTCAGGCGTAGCCATCGGGGCGACTGACCGAGAAGAACAAGGGACTTCGACTCTGGACTCATTAAAATATAACCAACCGTCTGTACAATACGTAAACACGAACGACGTCGATGGTTTTCCCGAGTACAAGGTCCCCACCGGTGTGAAGAAAAGTGAAGGGTATGAGCAGCTGTTCATGAGAGGAACTGGCGGACGCCAGCTGGACCTTCTCCTGAACATCGGACACAGCGTAGAAGGTGGAGTGAGGGAGGTGGACGCACACGCACTCGTAGATTCGGGGTGTACGGGATCGTGCATTGACGTAAGGTTCGTCGAACGGTACGGACTGGAGACGAAGCGTTATATCCGACCCCTTGCGGTACTCAATGCCGACGGCACACACAATGAAGCCGGATTGATCGAGGAGTACGTCGACGTCGAACTTACGATCGGTCGCCATAAGGAACGGATCGTCCTAGCAGTAACCTCGCTGGCATCGTCCAACATCTTTCTAGGATACGATTGGCTTCGTCGACACAACCCGGAAGTCGACTGGAAGACGGGAACACTCGACTTTACGCGTTGCCCGAGCGAATGTGTGGTAGAAAAATTACGTGGAAGAAGGAATGCGGAAGGTGTGGAGAGCAGCGGAAGAAACGAGGAGGATGAGAGAGGTGCGAATGGACAAGGAGTCCTGGCCCGCATATCTCAATGACTACGCCGACGTCTTCAGCGAAAAAGGCTTCGAAAAGCTGCCGGAACATCGACCCTGGGACCACGTCATCGACTTGAAACCCGACTTCAAACCTAGCGATTGCAAAATCTACCCGCTCACGCCAACTGAGCAACAATCGCTAAAGGACTTCCTCGAAGAGAACTTGAAGTCTGGTCGCATCCGACGGTCGATATCACCCATGGCGTCACCCTTCTTCTTCATTAAGAAGGCCGACAAATCGCTACGCCCGATCCAGGATTACCGTAAGCTCAATGATGGTACGATCAAGAACAAGTATCCCCTCCCTCTCATCGACGAACTCGTCGACAAGGTCAAGAAAGCGAAGTACATCACTAAGCTTGACCTTCGCTGGGGGTACTACAATATCCGGATCCGCGAAGGCGACGAATGGAAGGCAGCGTTTCGCACGAACATGGGCCTCTTTGAACCAACGGTCATGTTCTTTGGTCTTTGTAATGCCCCGGCAACGTTCCAGGCCTTTGTCAACCACATCTTCAAGGGACTGATCTACGACAACTTGATCATCGTCTATCTCGACGACATCCTCATCCTTTCGCAAACTCTTGAGGAACACATCGAGACGTCAAGGCGTGTACTCCAGATCTTGCGTGAAAATGGCCTGTACTTAAAGCCAGAAAAATGCGAGTTCGATGCTAAGACTGTGAAGTACCTCGGACACATCGTCGGCAATGGCGAGATCAGAGCGGACCCGGCGAAAACAAGGGCAATCGCAGACTGGCCAGTCCCACAGAACCTCAAGCAACTGCAGCAGTTCCTCGGCATGGGCAACTGGCTGAGACGGTTCATCAAGGACTACAGCAAGGTGGTCCACCCGCTGACGTCGCTGACGGGCAAGAAGGACTGGGTATGGGAGACCGAACAGCAGGAAGCGTTCGAGGAGCTGAGACGACGTCTCTGCTCACCTCCAGTCCTGGCCATCGCCAACGACGAGGGCCCTTTCCGCGTTGAGGCGGACTCGTCGAACTTCGCACTCGGAGGCGTGTTGTTGCAGAAACAGGAAGGCAAGTGGAGGGTGGTCGCCTACAGGTCAGAAGCGCTCCTACCAGCCGAACGGAACTACGAGATCTACGACAAGGAGATGCTCGCGATCGTTTCGGCACTCAAGGAGTGGAGACAATACCTCCTCGGCGCCCGTCATCCTATCGAGATCTGGTCCGATCACGCCAACCTCACGTACTTCAGGTCGGCGCAAAAGCTGAGTTATCGACAAGCTCGCTGGCGGACAGAACTCGAAGAATTCGACTTTCACCTCGAGCACAAGTCGGGGAAGACGATGGGCAAGGCAGACCTACTGTCGCGCAAGGCAGGCTATGATGAGGGAAAGGGTGACAACGACGATGTCGTGTTCATCAAGGACAAGTGGCTGAACCGTGGAGTGGTAAGGACGTCGCGTGAGGAAGTGTTGCAACGAGTGGGTGAAGCGCAGAGAGAACAGGGCGAGTCGGAGAGGCCGACAAATATGGTGAAAGTCGACGGGTTGTGGCGGATGAAAGGCAAGGTGTACGTGCCGTCAACAATGAAGGAAGCGGTGTTGCGGGAATGCCACGACTCGACCCTGGCAGGACATCCCGGATCGTCAAAGACGGTCGAACTGGTACGTCGAGACTTCTGGTGGGCGTCGATGTTCTCCGACGTTCGAGCGTACGTCCGAGGATGCGACCGTTGTCAACGAACGAAGGCCTTAAGAACGTCAAGGTCGAGGCCACTTCATCCAAACGCGGTCCCTGAAGGTCCCTGGGAGGTTGTTACGGTCGACCTAATCGGAGAGCTCCCGAACTCCAAGGGACACAACGCGATATGCGTCTTCGTGGATAGGTTCTCGAAGCAGATACACGCAGTTCCGACGACGACAAGGTTGTCAGCGGAAGGCATGGCTCAACTGTACCGCGACCATGTCTTCCGCCTCCACGGCTTGCCGAAGAAGATCATCCATGACCGAGGCACGCAGTTCGACGCATCAATGATGAAGGAGCTGTACAAGCTCCTACACATCGAAGGCAACCCGTCAACGGCATACCACCCGCAGACGGACGGTCAGACGGAACGCGTCAACCAAGAGCTCGAACAGTACCTCCGGCTCTTCGTTGACCATCGGCAATCGGACTGGAAGGACTGGCTCCCTCTCGCAGAGTTCGCTTACAACAACCGCGAACATTCGGCGACAAAGATGTCACCCTTCTACGCGAACACTGGACGTCACCCTAGGAGCTTCGACACCGTACGAACTTCCTCTGCCAACATGTCGGCAGAAGAATTCGCGAAGCACATCAAGGAGACCCATCGCGCGGCAAAGGACAATCTGGTCAAGGCAGCAGAAGACATGAAGCGCTACCATGACCGGACGGCAGGAGCATCGGTGGAATACAAGGCTGGCGACAAGGTCTTCCTCGACGGACGAAACATCAGTACAGACTCGCCGACGAAGAAACTCGCGGACAAATGGCATGGGCCCTTCGACATCATCGACAAGGTAGGAGCGAGCGCGTACAAGCTCAAACTCCCGAAGCGATGGAAAAAGGTCCACCCTGTCTTCAACGAAGCCCTGTTGAAACCCGCCGTTGAACCGGCCTTTGAGAGCCAGAAGCTACCGCCGCCGCCGCCACCAGAAATCGTCGAGAACGAAGAAGAATACGAGGTTGAAGAGGTCATTGACTCACGTCTGCACCGAGGTAAACTACAGTACCTCGTCAAGTGGGTCGGGTACAACGAACCGACCTGGCAACCGGAGACGGACTTCGGTGAGAACGCAAAGGAGGCGATCGCCGAGTTCTACCTTAAACACCCCGGAGCTCCTCGCAAACTCGACATCCCTCGCTCTCGACTCCGCCCACTCTTCGTCGACACCGAGCCTGACAACCGCGATCATGGTTGGTCGGGACGCCCAACCTTGAAGGGGGGGTAATGTTAGGACTCGAACTTTCATCTTTTCCTTTAAAAATTCCCTTTTTACTATTTCCTTTCTTTTAACCGCCTAATACCTTCTCATTATATTTACCCATCTTACACAATCATTCCCACACTGCCTTCATTCGTTCCATTCCCACTCATTATGTAATGTTAGGTAATATAGTCTCACGGTCGTCGCTATATAAGGTCTCAGGAATCGCATGAACTCCTTGTTCTGCTTTTCCTCTTACCTCCGCGACGACCTAGGTGAGACTCGTTCCCCTTGTATTAGTTTAGACTTGTATTAATCCTCTTACCTCCGCGACGACCTAGCCTGAGTAAGCGTGTCCCGAGTCTCTGCTCGAGTATAGCACGTCCCAGACGATAGTCAGCCGAGGCCTGCCCAGTCCGAGTCGTCTCCCGGACTTCCGCCTAACAGAGGCCTAGAGTGTGTCCCGGGCTAACCACCCAAGTATAGCATGTCTCAATGCAACCGGCACCTAGAGCTCTGCTGAGGCAGACACCTTGACGACAACAACGACAAACATCCTGGGTCCCATCCTGAGTAAATCGACACCCTCCCCTGGCCTCCGCATTGTACGTGACCCAGGTGAATGACACCCCACCTGGCCTTCACAGGCTGTGTGATCTGACCCAGGCGAAAGCCTGACAACACCCTTCCTTCATCCCCAACATTTTGCTCAGGCTTTGAGGATTAGCCTTCAACCTCAATGATCTTTACCACAGATCTGCCAAATTTTTCTCGCAGGTTGGTCACCTTAACATCGTCGGGACGTCGACATACAGCAACCAACCGGGAATCATCGGGACGACAATTCTTGAGGGGAGTGTAGTGTGGGTAAGGGGGCCGAGGGGTGGAACGCCCTGAGGCGACACGTGAAGCCCACACCTGAGTCCCGAGCGGCGTGGCAAGCACCCCGTCCCATGGAGGTGACCCACGCACGAAGCCTGTGCCCAAGTCCCGAGAGCAGCAGGCGAGCGCAATGAGCCTCCTCCCTCAAAAAATTTTTTTTCCAACCTTTTCCATTTGGCGTCCGACTCTCCTTTCCGACACCCTCGATGACAATTCACCGCATGCAACGGTTCTACCCCTTGGTTTGTCGGGATGCCGAACTTTGAGGGGAGTGTAATGTTAGGACCCCAAGTGCGCATTCTCCATTTCCCTTTCTTTTAATCATCTTCATCATCTCCGATGTCCCCTCCCTCCCTCTCCCCACCGGACTCCGTCCATCGTCACTCCTTTCACTGACGTCGCCCATTTGTTGATCATGTGACCCTTGCACATGGTTGCAGGTGACGTTGTCCACTCATTAGTAAGAACATTCCACAATGTTCCATCACATTCCATTTCCCAGGAACGTCGTCCTCTTTATAGTAGTTAGGTCTCACAAGCACTGAGTATATAGGTAGCCCGTTCACCTGTATTATCCCTTACCTCAGTATTCTTGGAATCCACTACTGCTTGCTCTTGATAACATCGTCCATGACGCTTGCGTGTTTGACTCCTCCCCTCTTCACTCCTGTGTCTGTGGGCATAGCGGTCACCTGAACGGCGCCCGCTGTCGTTCTCCCATGTCACTTGACTTCTGCCCACATCATATGCAGGTGTGATGGTTAAGTGATTGTTGAGTATGTGGTTATACTCTAACAGCTCAATGCAGACGGCACACACAACAAGGCCAGTCTGATTGAGAGATACGTCGACGTCGAGTTAATGATTGGACATCACAAGGAAAGGATAGTCCTTGCAATGACATCCCTGGCATCGTCAAACATCTTCCTGGGCTATGACTGGCTTCGATGCCACAACCCAGAAGTCGACTGGAAAACGGGTTCAATTGAATTCACCCACTGCCTGGAGGAGTGCGTGATCAAGAAGGAAGTTGTGGAGGAGATGAGGAGGGTGAGAGAAGTGCAAATGGACAAGGCGTCCTGGCCCGCATACCTCAACGACTTTGCCGACGTCTTCAGTGAGAAAGGCTTCAAAAAGCTACCAGAACATCGTCCCTGGGATCACGTCATTGACTTGAAACCCGACTTCAAGCCTAGCAACTGCAAGATCTATCCGCTGACACCGACGGAACAGCAGTCGCTGAAGGACTTCCTCAAAGAGAACTTGAAGTTGGGCTGCATACAAAAGTTGATCTCACCAATGGCATTGCCCTTCTTTTTCATTAAGAAGGCTGACAAATTGCTATGACCGATCCAGGACTACCATAAACTCAATGACAGCACGATCAAGAACAAGTATCCTCTCCCCCTCATCGACAAACTGGTCGACAAGGTCAAGAAGGTGAAGTTCATCACCAAACTTGATCTTCACTGGGGATACTACAATGTCCGGATCTGAGAAGGCGATGAATGGAAGGCAGCGTTCTGCACAAACATGGGTCTTTTCGAACCAACAGTCATGTTCTTTGGTCTTTGCAATGCACCGGTGACATTCCAGGCTTTTGTCAACCACATCTTCAAGGGACTGATCTACAATAACTTGATCATTGTCTATCTCGATGATATACTGATTCTCTCGCAAACTCTCGAGGAACATATCAAGACGTCGAGGCGCGTACTTCAGATCCTGCGAGAAAACGGTCTATACCTGAAGCCCAAAAAGTGCGAGTTTGATGCCAAGGTCGTAAAGTACCTCAGCCACATTGTCGGTAATGGCAAGATCAGGGCGGACCCGGCAAAGATGGAAGCGATCACAGACTGGCCAGTTCCGCAAAACCTCAAACAGCTGCAGCAATTCCTTGGCATGGGCAACTGGCTGCGAAGATTCATCAAGGACTACAGCAAGGTGGTCCATCCGCTGACATCGTTGACAGGCAAGAAGGACTGGGTATGGGAGACCAAACAGCAGGAGGCGTTCGAGGAGTTGAGACAACATCTCTGCTCACCTCCAGTCCTGGCCATCATGAACGATGAGGGCCCTTTCCGTGTCGAAGCGGACTCATCAAACTTTGTGCTTGGAGGTGTGTTGTTGCAGAAGCAGGAAGGCAAGTGGAGGGTAGTCGCCTACAGGTCAGAAGCACTCCTGCTGGCAGAACGAAACTACGAGATCTATGACAAGGAGATGCTTGCGATCATTTCGGCACTCAAGGAATAGAGACAGTACCTTCTCGGTGCCCATCACAAGATTGAGATCTGGTCCGACCATGCCAACCTCACCTACTTCAGGTCAGCACAGAAGCTGAGCTATCGCCAAGCTCGCTGGCGAACAGAGCTCGAGGAATTCGACTTCCACCTCGAACACAAGTTGGGGAAGACGATGGGCAAGGCAGACCTGCTATCGTGCAAGGTGGGCTATAACGAAGGCAAGGATGACAACAATGGCATTGTGTTCATCAAGGAGAAGTGGCTGAACTGTGGAATGGTGAGGTCATCACATGATGAGGTGTTGGAATGAGTGGGTGAAGTGCAGAGGGCGCAGAACGAGTCAGAGAGGCCAACAGGGATGACAGAGGTCGACAGTTTGTGGTGGATGAAAGGCAAGGTATACATCCCGTCGACGATAAAGGAATCTGTGTTGCAGGAGTGTCACGACTCAGTACTGGCTGGGCATCCAGGAGTGTCAAAAACGGTGGAGCTTGTCCGTCAAGACTTCTGGTGGGTGTCGATGTTCTCTGACATCCGAGCGTATGTCCAAGGGTGTGATCATTGTCAGCAAACAAAGGCTCTGAGGGCATCGAGGTCAAGGCCACTTCACCCGAACGCAGTCCCTGAAGGTCCTTGGGAGATTGTTACGGTCAATCTCATTGGAGAGCTCCCAGACTCGAAGGGACATAATGCAATCTGCATCTTTGTGGACAGATTCTTGAAGCAGATGCATGCGATCCTGACAACGACAAAGCTATCAGCGGAAGGCATGGCTCAGTTGTACTGTGACCATGTCTTCCGCCTCCACGGCCTACCAAAGAAGATTATCCATGACCGTGGCACGCAGTTCGACGTGTTGATGATGAAGGAGCTATATGTTAGGTGTTAGAACCTGAACTTTCACCTTTTCTTTATTTTCCCCTTTTACCATTTCCTTTATTATATTCGTCCTTTTTATTATATTTACCCATCTTACACAATCATTCCCACACTGCCTTCTTTCGTTCCATTCCCACTCATTATGTAATGTTAGGTAATATAGTCTCAAGGTCGTCGCTATATAAGGTCTCAGGAATCGCATGAACTCCTTGTTCTGCTTTTCCTCTTACCTCCGCGACGACCTAGGTGAGACTTGTCCCCCTTGTATTAGTTTAGACTTGTATTAATCCTCTTACCTCCGCGACGACCTAGCCTGAGTAAGCGTGTCCCGAGTTTACACTCGAGTATAGCACGTCCCAGACGACAGTCAGCCGAGGCCTGCCCAGTCCGAGTCGTCTCCCGGACTCCCGCCTAACATAAAAGCAGAACCCACCCAGGCTCATCCCCAGCGTACGTCGTCGCTGTCGACTCGCCTTCACTCGGTCTAGAGGAGCGCTCCCCTCGACGGACTTGACGTGTAAACCCCCCAAACGATAACCCTCGACCCTGCCCGGACGTTTTCGGACGTTCGTGTATTACATAAACTAACACCCGACTTTTCCCGACCCTGGCTCTCCGCCTCTCCCTCTGGTGGAGGAACCATCTGACCTGGACGTGGGTAACACACCGTGTACAGTCATCGACGTCGTTGTCGATTGTGATCTCGGTCGCCTCCTTCCGCGTGGTCGTCAAACTCGCCGACGAACCTGTCCTCCGTCAGCGTAACGTACATCCGGACAACCAACCCCTCCCTGTTCCTCCTCCATCGTCAACATAGATCTCGACGAGGAACAACGCCGTGCTCTCCCGCCTCGCTCCTGGTACAACGAGGAACGCCGTTCCTGGTTCACGATCACTCGAGAAGGCGTTGAATACGTTATCTGGTGGCGTCAAGAAAAAGGACTTTGGTATTCGACGCTTGAAGGAGGGAGGAGATTAAAGTGGGCTCCTGCATCGATAGACCAGACAACCCCGAATTCGCCATCGCTTTCGACGTCGACCATTCTCCCACCAATCCCAGGACCGTATAGAGAGGCGCGACGAGATTCGTCACCACCGACCCCCCAGGAGCAACAAACGGACACGTCTAGAACAACGATGTCGACGGGAACCTTCAGCGCTCAACAGCTAGAGCAAATCGCGGCGATTGTAGCGGGCGCCTTTGCTCACCAAGCCGCAAACGCCCCAGCGGGCCCTAGCGCCGCTGCGGTACAAAACATCGACGTCGCCCGACCACGTGAATTCACTGGTGGCGACGACTACCTCGACTTCAGACGTGAAGTCCTCCTTTTTGTATCCGCGAACCCGAACCGATACCCTACGTCGGAGAGTAAAATTTATGTAGCTCTCTCCTACCTGAAGGGTGGTAATGCGGCGACGTGGGCGCAGAACTACGTCGAGGAGTCGACAACGTCGGGAATCGTCACCTTCACTGACAGCTGGGAGAGATTCCAGGAACGACTCGACGCCTCGTTCGACGACCCGAATCGCAAGGAGGCAGCGCTGAAGGAATTCCGGGAAAAGGTTCAGAAGGACCTCACCGCAGACAAGTTCTTCCAGCAGCTCGACGTCATCATTAAGCGCGCAGAGCTGAAGGACGACGGCATCATCTGTGATCGTCTCAAACGCGCAATGAACATCGAAGTAGTGCGTGGAGTCCTGAGATCAACGCCGGTCCCGACGAAGTACGAGGACTGGAAAAACAAGGCTATCGAGATCGATCGCGGCGAACAACAGATCCGCGCGATCCAAAAAGGCCGCCCATTTATACCTCAGCCTCGCCCACAGCAACAACAAGGACCCCCGGCTCGCCGTCAGGTAGCGGCCCCTCACGTCGACAGACGCGACGCGACCGGCGTCACTTTCGGAGGCGCTGGTCAACCGATGGACGTCTCAATGAACGAGGCGCAACGACGACGCGCGTGCTGGATCTGCGGTGGGCTGGGCCATTTCAAGGACAAGTGCCCGCAGGGGAAACCGATCATCCAGCGCATGCTGGAGCTAATGGCACCAGGCGAACGTCGCATCCTCGCGGACGAGCTCGGCGCGATGAAGGAGTCGGCCTTCGAGGAAGTCGTAGACACTCGGAGGTCGACGGTGGAGGACTATGTGGAAGAGGAAGACAAGGACGAAGAGGTCGTCGACTCGCAGGGTTTTGCGAGTGGTCAGGCGTAGCCATCGGGGCGACTGACCGAGAAGAACAAGGGACTTCAAATCCGGATCCGCTAAAATATAACCAACCGTCTGTACAATACGTAGATGCAAACGACGTTGATGGTTTTCCCGATTACGAAGTCCCCACCGGTGTGAAAGAAAGTGAAGAGCACGAGCAGCTGTTCATGAGAGGAACTGGCGGACGCCAGCTGGACCTTCTCCTGAACGTCGGACACAGCGTGGAAGGTGAAGTGAGGGAGGTAGACGCGCACGCGCTTGTGGATTCGGGATGTACGGGATCGTGCATTGACGTGAGATTCGTCGAACGGTATGGGCTGGAGGCGAAACGATATATCCGACCCCTTGCGGTACTTAATGCCGACGGCACGCACAACGAGGCCGGGTTGATCGAGGAATACGTCGACGTTGAACTTACGATCGGTCACCATAAGGAACGGATCGTCCTGGCGGTAACCTCTCTGGCATCGTCTAACATCTTCTTGGGGTACGACTGGCTTCGACGGCACAACCCAGAGGTCGACTGGAAGACGGGGACGCTCGACTTCACTCGCTGCCCGAGCGAATGTGTGATGGAGAAGGCTGTAGAGGACGGCATGCGGAAGGTGTGGGAGGTGGCGGAAAAGACGGGAAGGATGAGAGAGGTGCGAATGGACAAGGCGTCCTGGCCCGCATACCTCGACGATTACGCCGATGTCTTCTCGGAGAAGGGATTCGAGAAACTACCGGAACACCGACCCTGGGACCATGTTATCGACTTGAAGCCCGACTTCAAACCAAGCGACTGTAAAATCTATCCGCTCACGCCAACTGAGCAACAGTCACTCAAGGACTTCCTCGACGAAAATCTGAAATCGGGTCGCATTCGACGGTCGATATCGCCAATGGCGTCGCCTTTCTTCTTCATCAAGAAGGCCGACAAGTCGCTACGCCCGATCCAGGACTACCGTAAGCTTAATGACGGCACGATCAAGAATAAGTATCCCCTTCCTCTCATCGACGAACTTGTCGACAAGGTCAAGAAAGCGAAGTACATCACTAAGCTTGACCTTCGATGGGGGTACTACAATGTCCGGATCCGCGAAGGCGACGAATGGAAGGCAGCTTTTCGCACGAACATGGGCCTCTTCGAACCGACGGTCATGTTCTTTGGTCTCTGCAACGCCCCGGCGACGTTCCAGGCTTTTGTCAATCACATCTTCAAGGAACTGATTTACGCTAACCTGATCATCGTATACCTCGACGACATATTGATCCTCTCGGAAACCATTGAGGAACATATAGACACGTCGAGGCGTG
This sequence comes from Porodaedalea pini, assembly GCA_002794775.1. NCBI lineage: Eukaryota > Fungi > Basidiomycota > Agaricomycetes > Hymenochaetales > Hymenochaetaceae > Porodaedalea > Porodaedalea pini. The sequence continues at coordinate 30,513 of NBAY01000130.1, read as the reverse complement.
TCCTTCAGATCCTTCGAGAGAATGGCCTATACCTGAAGCCGGAGAAGTGCGAGTTTGACGCCAAGGTCGTCAAATACCTCGGCCACATCATCGGTAATGGCGAGATCAAGGCTGACCCAGCAAAGACGGAGGCAATTGCGAACTGGCCGGTCCCACGAAACCTGAAGCAGCTACAACAGTTCCTCGGCATGGGTAACTGGCTACGACGGTTCATCAAGGACTACAGCAAGGTGGTCCATCCGCTGACGTCGTTAACGGGCAAGAAGGACTGGGTATGGGAGACCGAACAGCAGGAGGCGTTCGAGGAGCTGAGACGACGTCTCTGCTCACCTCCAGTCCTAGCCATCGCCAACGACGAGGGTCCTTTCCGCGTAGAAGCGGACTCGTCAAACTTTGCGCTCGGCGGTGTGTTGTTACAGAAGCAGGAAGGGAAGTGGAGGGTGATTGCCTATAGGTCAGAAGCACTCCTGCCCGCTGAACGAAACTACGAGATCTACGACAAGGAGATGCTCGCGATCGTTTCGGCGCTCAAGGAATGGCGACAATACCTCCTCGGCGCTCGCCACAAGATCGAAATCTGGTCCGACCACGCTAACCTCACCTACTTCAGGTCAGCGCAGAAGCTGAGCTACCGTCAAGCCCGCTGGCGAACCGAACTCGAGGAGTTTGACTTCCACCTCGAACACAAGTCGGGGAAGACGATGGGCAAGGCAGATTTACTGTCGCGCAAAGCAGGCTATGATGAGGGAAAGGATGACAACGACGACGTCGTGTTCATCAAAGACAAGTGGCTAAATCGTGGAGTGGTCAGAACGTCACGGGAGGAAGTGTTGGAACGAGTGGGTGACGCGCAGAGGGCGCAGGACGAGTCGGAAAGGCCGACGAATATGGTAGAGGTCGACGGGTTGTGGCGGATGAAAGGCAAGGTGTACGTGCCATCGACGATGAAGGAAGCGGTGTTGCGGGAGTGCCACGACTCGACCCTGGTAGGACATCCCGGATCATCGAAGACGGTCGAACTGGTACGTCGAGACTTCTGGTGGGCGTCGATGTTCTCCGATGTCCGAGCATACGTCCGAGGATGCGACCGTTGCCAACGGACGAAGGCTCTGAGGGCATCGAGGTCGAGGCCACTTCACCCTAACGCAATCCCTGAAGGTCCCTGGGAGATCGTCACGGTCGACCTAATCGGAGAGCTCCCGGACTCCAAGGGACACAACGCGATCTGCGTCTTCGTGGATAGGTTCTCGAAGCAGATGCACGCGATTCCGACGACGACAAAACTGTCAGCAGAAGGCATGGCCCAGCTGTACCGCGATCATGTCTTCCGCCTCCACGGCTTACCGAAGAAGATTATCCATGACCGCGGCACGCAGTTCGACGCATCGATGATGAAGGAGCTGTACAAACTCCTACACATCGAGGGCAACCCATCAACGGCATACCACCCGCAAACGGACGGTCAGACGGAACGCGTTAACCAAGAGCTCGAACAATACCTCCGACTCTTCGTTGACCATCGGCAGTCGGACTGGAAGGACTGGCTCCCTCTCGCAGAGTTCGCCTACAACAACCGCGAACATTCGGCGACGAAGATGTCACCCTTCTACGCGAACACTGGACGTCACCCTAGGAGCTTCGACACCATACGAACGTCCTCTGCCAACATGTCGGCAGAAGAATTCGCGAAGCACATCAAGGAGACCCATCGCGCGGCAAGGGACAATCTGGTCAAGGCAGCTGAAGACATGAAACGCTACCATGACAGAACGGCAGGAGCATCGGTGGAATACAAGACTGGCGATAAGGTCTTCCTCGACGGACGAAATATCAGCACGGACTCGCCCACGAAGAAGCTTGCCGACAAATGGTACGGTCCCTTCGACATTGTCGACAAGGTAGGAGCGAGCGCCTACAAGCTCAAGCTCCCCAAACGATGGAGAAAGGTCCACCCTGTCTTCAATGAAGCCCTGTTGAAACCTGCCATCAAACCGTCCTTTGAAAGCCAGAAGCAACCGCCGCCGCCACCGCCAAAAATCGTCGACGACGAAGAGGAATACGAGGTCGAAAAGGTTATTGACTCACGTCTGCACCGAGGTAAATTACAATACCTCGTCAAGTGGGCCGGGTACAACGAACCTACTTGGCAGCCTGAGACGGACTTCGGCGAGAACGCGAAGGAGGCGATCGCTGAGTTCTACCTCAAACATCCCGGTGCACCTCGGAAACTTGACATCCCTCATCAACGACTCCGTCCGCTCTTTGTCGACACCGAGCCTGACGACCGCGATCATGGTTGGTCGGGACGCCCAACCTTGAAGGGGGGGTAATGTTAGAACCTGAACTTTCACCTTTTCTTTATTTTCCCCTTTTACCATTTCCTTTATTATATTCGTCCTTTTTATTATATTTACCCATCTTACACAATCATTCCCACACTGCCTTCTTTCGTTCCATTCCCACTCATTATGTAATGTTAGGTAATATAGTCTCAAGGTCGTCGCTATATAAGGTCTCAGGAATCGCATGAACTCCTTGTTCTGCTTTTCCTCTTACCTCCGCGACGACCTAGGTGAGACTTGTCCCCCTTGTATTAGTTTAGACTTGTATTAATCCTCTTACCTCCGCGACGACCTAGCCTGAGTAAGCGTGTCCCGAGTTTACACTCGAGTATAGCACGTCCCAGACGACAGTCAGCCGAGGCCTGCCCAGTCCGAGTCGTCTCCCGGACTCCCGCCTAACATTAGGCAGGAGTCCGGGAGACGACTCGGACTGGGCAGGCCTCGGCTGACTGTTGTCTGGGACATGCTATACTCGAGCGGGTACTCGGGACACACTGTACTCAGGCTAGGTCGTTGTGGAGGTAAGAGGATTAATACAAGTCTAAACTAATACAAGGGGGGCGAGTCTCACCTAGGTCGTCGTGGAGGTAAGAGGAAAAGCAGAACAAGGAGTTCATGCGATTTCTCAGACCTTATATAGCAACGACTGTGGGAGAATATTACCTATCATTACATAAAGGGAGTGGAATGGAACGAATGAAGGTCGCATGAAAGGGGTGTGGGAAATGATTAGAAAGATGATTAAATATAATGAAAAGGGATGATTAAAAGAAAAGAAATGGTAAAAGGGGAAATAAAAGAAAAGGTGAAAGTTGGAGTCCTAACATTACCCCCCCCTCAAGGCTGGGCATCCCGACCAGCCATGATTGTGGTCATCAGGTTCAGTGTTGACAAAGAGTGGATGGAGGTGTTCGCGAGGGATGTCGAGTTTACGAGGGGTGCCAGGGTGTTTTTGATAGAATTCTGCGATCGCCTCCTTTGCATTCTCACCGAAGTCCATCTCAGGCTGCCAAGTCGGTTCGTTGTAGCCAACCCATTTGATGAGGTACTGTAGTTTTCCTCGGTGTAGGCGCAAGTCTAGAACCTCCTCGATTTTGTACTCCTCATTTTTGACAATATCAGGCGGTGGCGGTGGTGGTTGTTTCTGGCTTTCGAAGGACAGTTCAATGGCAGGTTTCAGCAGGGCTTCGTTGAAAATGGGGTGTATCTTTCTCCATCGTTTGGGGAGCTTGAGCTTGTAGGCGCTCACTCCTACCTTGTCAACAATGTCGAAGGGCCCATACCACTTGTCGGTGAGCTTTTTCGTTGGTGAGTCTGTACTGATGTTCTGTCTGTCGAGGAAGACCTTGTCTCCTGTCGTGTACTCCACTGATACCCCTGCTGTCCAGTCATGGTAGCACTTCATATCTTCCGCTGCCTTGACCAAATTTTCTTTTGCAATGTGATGAGTCTCCTTGATGTGTTTCGCGAATTCTTCCGCTGACATGTTAGCGGATGAGGTTCGTGTCATTTCAAAGCTCAAGGGATGACGTCCGGTGTTCGCATAGAAGGGGGACATCTTTGTCGCCGAGTGTTTGTGGTTGTTGTACGCGAACTCTGCGAGGGGAAGCCAGTCTCTCCAGTCCAATTGCCAATGGTCAACAAAGAGTCGGAGGTACTGTTTGAGCTCTTGGTTGACGCGTTCTGTTTGGCCATCCGTTTGTGGGTGGTATGCCATTGATGGGTTGCCTTCGATGTGCAGGAGTTTGTAGAGCTCCTTCATCATCGACGCATCAAACTGTGTGCCTCTATCGTGGATGATCTTTTTTGGGAGTCCGTGGAGGTGGAAGACGTGGTTGCGGTACAATTGAGCCATACCTTCCGCTGACAATTTCGTCGTTGTCAGGATCACGTGCATCTGCTTCGAGAACCTGTCTACAAAGATGCAGATCGCGTTGTGTCCTTTGGAGTCTGGGAGTTCTCCGATTAGGTTGACCATAACAATTTCCCAGGGACCTTCGGGGACTGCGTTTGGATGAAGTGGCCTCGACCTCGACGTTCTTAAGGCTTTCGTCCGTTGACAATGGTTGCATCCTCGGACGTATGCTTGGGCATCGGAGAACATTGATGCCCACCAGAAATTGCAACGGACGAGCTCTACCATCTTCGACGCCCCCAGATGACCAGCCAGTACCAAATCGTGACACTCTCGCAACACAGCCTCCTTCATCGTCGACGGTACGTACACCTTGCCTTTCATCCGCCATAAACCATCAACCTCTATCATACCCGTCGGCCTCTCCGACTCGCCCTGCGCCCTCTGCACTTCACCCACTCATTCTACCACCTCGTCGCGCAACATCCGCACCACTCCACGGTTCAGCCACTTGTCCTTGATGAACATGACGCCGTCGTTGTCATCCTTGCCCTGATCATAGCCCGCCATATGCGATAGCAGGTCGGCCTTGCCCATCATCTTCCCCGACTGTTAGAACCTGAACTTTCACCTTTTCCTTTATTTTCCCTTTTACCATTTCCTTTATTATATTCGTCCTTTTCATTATAATTACCCATCTTACACAATCATTCCCACACTGCCTTCATTTGTTCCATTCCCACTCGTTATGTAATGTTAGGTAATATAGTCTCACGGTCATCGCTATATAAGGTCTCAGGAATTGCATGAACTCCTTGTTCTGCTTTTCCTCTTACCTCCACGACGACCTAGGTGAGACTCGTCCCCCTTGTATTAGTTTAGACTTGTATTAATCCTCTTACCTCCGCGACGACCTAGCCTGTGTAAGCGTGTCCCGAGTCTACGCTCGAGTATAGCACGTCCCAGACGACAGTCAGCCGAGGCCTGCCCAGTCCGAGTCGTCTCCCGGGCTTCCGCCTAACATAAAAGCAGAACCCCACCCAGGCTCATCCCCAGCGTACGTCGTCGCTGTCGACTCGCCTTCACCCAGTCTAGAGGAGCACTCCCCTCGACGGATTTGGCGTGTAAACTCCCTGAACGACAACCCTCAACCCTGCCCGGACGTTTTCGGATGTTCGTGTATTACGTAAACCTACACCCAACATTTCCCGACCCTGGCTCTTCGCTTCTCCCTCTGGTGGAGGAACCATCTGACTTGGACGTGGGTAACACACCGTGTACAGTCGTTGACGTCGTTGTCGATTGTGATCTTGGCCGCCTCCTTCCATTTGGTCATCAAACTCACCGACGAACCTGTCCTTCGTCAGTGTAACGTACATCCGGACAACCAGCCCCTACCTGTTCCCCCCCCGACGTAGTCAAGATAGATCTCACCGAGGAACAACAGCGGGCTTTCCCCTCTTCTTCACGCTACGACGCGGAACGCCAATCGTACGTAGCAGACGACAGAAACCACGTCACTCATAATCTCTGGTGGAGTGACACTAGACACGCCTGGTACTTGACTGACCCGTCTTCTGGCGAGTGAACTCGTTGGGCGCCTCGACCTCCCCATGCACCATCATCACCGACAGTCTCAACATCGTCGGTCGTCCTCCCAAGTGAACCAGGAGACTATCGTACACCCCGTAGAGACTCGTCACCGCCGACACCCCCTGAGCGCCTGACACATACGCCCGTACCAGCGATGGCTGAAGGTTTCACTCAAAGGCAGCAACAAGAGATCGCAGCGATCGTAGCTGCCGCCTTCACCCGAGCAGCAACGAACGCCCCTGCAGCCCAAGCTCCAGCTCCCTCGATTGACGTCGCCCGGCCACGCGAATTCACTGGCGGCGATGACTACCTCGACTTCAAGCGCGAAGTCCTACTCTTTGTCTCGGCGAACCCCACGAGGTATCCCTCGTCGTCGAGCAAGATCTACATTGCCCTCTCTTACCTCAAGGGTGGCAACGCGTCGACGTGGGCGCAAAACTACGTCCAGGAATTCACAACGAATGGCGTCGTGGGCTTTACGGACGACTGGGCCAAGTTCCAGGAACGACTGGATGCCTCCTTCGATGATCTGAACAGGAAGGAGAAGGCGCTGAAGAAGTTCCGAGACAAGATCCAGAAGGACCTCTCCGCCGACCAGTTCTTCCAGGACCTCGACGTGATCATCAAGGCGGCGGAGCTGAAGGACAAAGGCGTCATTTGTGACCGCTTGCAACGCGCGATGAACATCGAGGTGGTCCGCGGCGTGTTGAGGTCGACGCCCGTGCCAACAACGTATGAGGCATGGAAAAAGAAGGCCATTGAGATCGATCGGGGCGAACAGCAGATTTGCGCCATCCAACGAGGTCGTACATTGCCGTTCACGCCCCGTCCGACGCCCCAACAAGGGCCTCCTGCACGCCGACAGGTAGCAGCCCCGCACGCCAATAAGCGTGATGCGACGGGCGTCACTTTCGGAGGTGCCGGCCAACCGATGGACGTCTCGATGAATGAGGCGCAACAAAAGCGCGCGTGCTGGATTTGCGGCGGACTGGGACACTTTAAGGACAAATGTCCGCAGGCGAAGCCAATCATCCAGCGTATGTTGGAGCTGATGGCACCGGGCGAGCGCCACCTCATCGCTGACGAGCTCGGCGCGATGAAGGAGTCGGCATTCGAGGAAGTCGTGGACACTCGAAGGTCGATGGTGGAGGACTATGTGGAGGAAGAAGACAATGACGAAGAGGTCGTCGACTCGCAGGGTTTTGCGAGTGGTCAGGCGTAGCCATCGGGGCGACTGACCGAGAAGAACAAGGGACTTCGAATCCGGATTCGCTAAAATATAACCAACCGTCTGTACAATACATAGATGCAAACGATGTCGATGGTTTTCCTGATTACGAAGTCCCCACCGGTGTGAACAAAGATGAAGAGTACGAGCAACTGTTCATGAGAGGAACTGGCGGACGCCAGCTGGACCTTCTCCTGACCGTCGAGCATGAAATAGCGGGTGAGACAAGAGAGGTAGATGCGCATGCCCTTGTGGATTCGGGATGCACGGGATCCTGCATCGACGTCAGGTTCGTCGAGAGGTACGGGTTGGAAACAAAACGCTACATCCGACCCCTCGTGGTGCTCAACGCCGATGGCACGCACAATGAGGCCGGATTGATCGAGGAGTACGTTGACGTCGAGCTCATGATCGGCCGTCACCAGGAGAGGATCGTCCTCGCAGTAACATCCCTAGCGTCGTCAAACATATTCCTGGGGTACGACTGGCTTCGACGTCACAATCCGGAGGTCGACTGGAAAACGGGTTCGATCGAATTCACCCGCTGTCCAGAAGAATGTGCGATCAAGAGGGAGCCGGTGGAGGACCTAGGCAAGGTGAAGAAGGTGGTGGAACAGATGAGGAGGGTGAGTGAGATGCGAATGGACAAGTGTTAGAACCTGAACTTTCACCTTTTCCTTTATTTTCCCTTTTACCATTTCCTTTATTATATCCGTCCTTTTCATTATATTTACCCATCTTACACAATCATTCCCACACTGCCTTCATTTGTTCCATTCCCACTCGTTATGTAATGTTAGGTAATATAGTCTCACGGTCGTCGCTATATAAGGTCTCAGGAATTGCATGAACTCCTTGTTCTGCTTTTCCTCTTACCTCCGCGACGACCTAGGTGAGACTCGTCCCCCTTGTATTAGTTTAGACTTGTATTAATCCTCTTACCTCCGCGACGACCTAGCCTGAGTAAGCGTGTCCCGAGTCTACTCTCGAGTATAGCACGTCCCAGACGACAGTCAGCCGAGGCCTGCCCAGTCCGAGTCGTCTCCCGGACTCCCGCCTAACAACAAGGCGTCCTGGCCCGCATACCTCAACGACTACGCCGACGTTTTCAGCGAAAAAGGTTTCGAGAAGCTGCCGGAACACCGACCCTGGGACCATGTCATCGACTTGAAACCCAACTTCAAACCGAGTGACTGCAAGATCTACCCGCTCACGCCGACTGAGCAGCAGTCACTCAAGGACTTCCTTGATGAAAATCTGAAGTCGGGTCGCATTCAACGGTCGATATCACCCATGGTGTTGCCCTTCTTCTTCATTAAGAAGGCCGACAAATCGCTACGCCCGATCCAGGATTACCGTAAGCTCAATGACGGTACGATCAAGAACAAGTATCCCCTCCCTCTCATTGACGAACTCGTCGACAAGGTCAAAAAAGCGAAGTACATCACTAAGCTTGACCTTCGCTGGGGGTACTACAATGTCTGGATCTGCGAGGGTGACGAATGGAAGGCAGCGTTTTGCACAAACATGGGCCTCTTCGAACCGACGGTCATGTTTTTTGGCCTTTGCAACGCGCAGGCCACGTTCCAGGCCTTTGTCAACCACATCTTTAAGGACCTAATCTACGCGAACTTGATCATCGTATACCTCGACGACATCCTGATCCTCTCGGAAACCATCGAGGAGCATATCGACACGTCGAGGCGCGTACTCCAGATCCTCCGAGAAAATGGCCTGTACCTGAAGCCGGAGAAGTGCGAGTTTGACGCCAAGGTCGTCAAATACCTCGGCCACATCATCGGCAATGGTGAGATCAGGGCTGACCCGGCAAAGACGGAGGCGATTGCGAACTGGCCAGTCCCACGGAACCTCAAGGAGCTGCAACAGTTCCTCGGTATGGGAAACTGGCTGAGACGGTTTATTAAGGACTACAGCAAGGTGGTCCGACCGTTGACGTCGTTAACGGGCAAGAAGGACTGGGTATGGGAGACCGAACAGCAGGAAGTGTTCGAGGAGCTGAGACAACGTCTCTGCTCACCTCCAGTCCTAGCCATCGCCAATGACAAGGGCCCTTTCCGCGTAGAAGCGGACTCGTCGAACTTTGCGCTCGGTGGTGTGTTGTTGCAGAAACAGGAAGGGAAGTGGAGGGTGATCGCCTACAGGTCAGAGGCACTTGAACTGGCAGAACGAAACTACGAGATCTACGACAAGGAGATGCTCGCAATCGTTTCGGCACTCAAGGAGTGGCGGCAATACCTCCTTGGCACTCGCCACAAGATTGAAATCTGGTCTGACCACGCTAACCTCACCTACTTCAAGTCGGCGCAGAAGCTGAGCTATCGCCAAGCTCGCTGGCGGACCAAACTTGAAGAATTTGACTTCCACCTCGAACACAAGTCGGGCAAGACGATGGGCAAGGCCGACCTGCTATCACGCATGGCGGGCTATGATCAGGGCAAGGATGACAACGATGGGGTCGTGTTCATCAAGGATAAGTGGTTGAACCGTGGAGTGGTGCGGACATCACGCGACGAGGTGGTGGAACAAGTGGGTGAAGCGCAGAGGGCGCAGGACAAGTCGGAGAGGCCTACGGGTTTGGTGGAGGTCGACGAGTTATGGTGGATGAAAGGCAAGGTGTATGTCCCATCGACAATAAAGGAGGCCGTGTTGCAGGAGTGCCATGACTCGGTTCTGGCTGGTCATCCGGGAGCGTTGAAGACAGTAGAACTCGTCCGTCGCGATTTCTGGTGGGCATCGATGTTCTCCGACGTCTGAGCATACGTCCGAGGATGCGACCGTTGTCAACGGACGAAAGCCTTAAGAACGTCGAGGTCTAGACCGCTTCATCCAAACGCTGTCCCTGAAGGACCCTGGGAAATTGTTACGGTCGACCTAATCGGAGAGCTCCCGGACTCCAAGGGACACAACGCGATCTGCGTCTTCGTGGATAGGTTCTCAAAGCAGATGCACGTGATCCCAACGACGACGAGGCTGTCAGCAGAAGGCATGGCCCAGCTGTACCGAGACCACGTCTTCCGCCTCCATGGCCTACCAAAGAAGATCATCCACGACCGAGGCACGCAGTTCGATGCGTCGATGATGAAGGAGCTGTACAAACTTCTGCACATTGAAGGCAACCCGTCGACAGCATACCATCCACAGACGGATGGTCAAACGGAACGTGTTAACCAAGAGCTCGAACAGTACCTTCGACTCTTCATTAACCATCGGCAATCGGACTGGAAGGACTGGCTCCCCCTCGCAGAGTTCGCATACAACAACCGTGAACACTCAGCAATGAAGATGTCCCCCTTCTACGCGAACACAGGACGTCACCCCTTGAGCTTCGACACGACGCGAACCTCATCTGCTAACATGTCAGCAGAAGAATTCACAAAGCACATCAAGGAGACTCATTGTGTTGCTAAGGACAACCTAGTCAAGGCAGCAGAGGACATGAAGCGCTACCATGACCGGACAGCAGGAGCTTCGGTGGAGTACAAGGCTGGTGACAAGGTCTTCCTTGACGGGCGAAACATCAGTACGGACTCGCCGACAAAGAAACTCGCAGACAAATGGTACGGCCCCTTTGACGTCGTCGACAAGATAGGAGCGAGCGCGTACAAGCTCAAACTCCCGAAGCGATGGAAAAAGGTCCACCCTGTCTTTAACGAAGCCCTATTGAAACCCGCTGTCGAACCGTCCTTTGAAAGCCAGAAGCAACCGCCGCCGCCGCCAGACATCGTCGACAACGAGGAGGAGTACGAACTCGAGGAAGTCTTAGACTCACGTCTGCACCGAGGGAAACTACAGTACCTTGTCAAGTGGGTCGGCTACAATGAACCTACTTGGCAGCCTGAGACGGACTTCGGCGAGAACGCGAAGGAGGCGATCGCTGAGTTCTACCTCAACCATCCCGGTGCACCTCGGAAACTCGACATCCCTCATCAACGACTCCGTCCGCTCTTCATCGACACCGAGCCTGACGACCACGATCATGGTTGGTCGGGACGCCCAACCTTGAAGGGGGGGTAATGTTAGAACCTGAACTTTCACCTTTTCCTTTATTTTCCCTTTTACCATTTCCTTTATTATATTCGTCCTTTTCATTATAATTACCCATCTTACACAATCATTCCCACACTGCCTTCATTTGTTCCATTCCCACTCGTTATGTAATGTTAGGTAATATAGTCTCACGGTCATCACTATATAAGGTCTCAGGAATTGCATGAACTCCTTGTTCTGCTTTTCCTCTTACCTCCGCGACGACCTAGGTGAGACTCACCCCCCTTGTATTAGTTTAGACTTGTATTAATCCTCTTACCTCCGCGACGACCTAGCCTGCGTAAGCGTGTCTCGAGTCTATGCTTGAGTATAGCACGTCCCAGACAACAGTCAGCCGAGGCCTGCCCAGTCCGAGTCGTCTCCCGGGCTCCCGCCTAACACCGACTTGTGTTCGAGGTGGAAGTTGAATTCTTCAAGTTCGGTCCGCCAGCAAGCTTGACGATAGCTCAGCTTCTGTGCTGACCTGAAGTAGGTAAGGTTGGTGTGGTCAGACCAGATTTTGATCTTGTGGCGAGTGCCAAGGAGGTATTGCTGCCACTCCTTGAGCGCCAAAACAATCGCGAGCATCTCCTTGTCGTAGATCTTGTAGTTTCATTCTGCCAGTTCGAGTGCTTCTGACCTGTAGGCGATCACCCTCCACTTTCCTTCCTGCTTCTGCAACAACACACCGCTGAGTGCAAAGTTTGACGAGTCCGCCTCTATGCAGAAAGGGCCCTCGTTGTTGGCGATGGCTAGGACTGGAGGTGAGCAGAGACGTCGTCTCAGCTCCTCAAATGCTTCCTGCTGTTTGGTCTCCCATACCCAGTCCTTCTTGCCCATTAATGACGTCAATGGTTGGACTACCTTGCTGTAGTCCTTAATAAACCATCTCAGCCAGTTTCCCATGCCAAGGAACTGTTGCAGTTCCTTGAGGTTTCGTGGGACAGGCCAGTTCGCAATCGCCTCCATCTTTGCCGGGTCGGCCTTGATCTCGCCGTTGCCGATGATGTGGCCGAGGTATTTGACAACCTTAGCATCGAACTCGCACTTTTCTGGCTTCAGGTACAGGCCATTTTCTTTGAGGATCTGGAGGACGCGCCTCGACGTATCGATATGCTCCTTGATGGTTTCTGAGAGGATCAAGATGTCGTCAAGGTATATGATGATCAAGTTAGCATAGATCAGGTCCTTGAAGATATGGTTGATGAATGCCTGGAACATCGCTGGCGCATTACAAAGACCAAAAAACATCACCGTTGGTTCGAAGAGGCCCATGTTAGTGCGGAAAGCTGCCTTCCACTCATCACCTTCGTGGATCTGGATGTTGTAGTACCCCCAGCAAAGGTCAAGCTTAGTGATGTACTTCACTTTCTTGAGCTTGTCGACGAGTTCGTCGATGAGAGGGAGGGGATACTTGTTCCTGATCATACCGTCATTAAGCTTACGGTAATCCTGGATTGGGCGTAGCGATTTGTCAGCCTTCTTGATGAAGAAGAAGGGTGACGCCATGGGTGATATCGACCATCGGATACGACCAGACTTCAAGTTCTCATCGAGGAAGTCTTTTAGCGATTGCTGCTCAGTTGGCATGAGTGGATAGATCTTGCAATCACTAGGTTTCAAGTCGGGTTTCAAGTCGATGACGTGGTCCCAGGGTCGATGCTCTGGCAGCTTCTCAAAGCCTTTTTCGCTGAAGACATCGGCATAGTCATTGAGGTATGCGGGCCAGGATGCCTTGTCCATTCGCACCTCTCTCACCCTCTTCATTTCTTCCATGACCTTCTTGACTTTCCACATGTCCTCTTCCACAACCTTCTCAATCGCACATTTGCTGGGACAGTGGGTGAAGTTGAGCATACCTGTCTTCCAGTTGACCTCAGGGTTGTGATGTCAAAGCCAGTCATACCCTAGGAAGATGTTCGATGATGCAAGCGAGGTTACAGCAAGGACAATCCGTTCCTTATGGTGACCGATCGTAAGTTCCACGTCAACATATTCTTTGATCATCCCAGCCTCATTGTGGGTGCCATCGGTGTTGAGCACTGCGAGGGGTCGGATGTAACACTTTGTCTCCAGCCCATACCGTTCGACGAATCTCACGTCGATGCACGATCCAGTACACCCCGAATCCACAAGGGCATGCGCATCCACCTCTCTCACTTCACCCTCTACACTGTGTCCGACGTTCAGGAGAAGGTCCAGCTGGCGTCTGCCAGTTCCTCTCATGAACAGCTGCTTGTATTCTTCATTTTTGTTCACACTGGTGGGGACTTCGTAATCAGGAAAACCATCAACGTCGTTGGCATCTATATATTTTACAGATGGTTGGTTATATTTTAGTGAATCCGGATTCGAAGTCCCTTGTTCTTCTCGGTCAGTCACCCTGATGGCTACGTCTGACCACTCGCAAAACCCTGTGAGTCAACGACCTCTTTGTCATCTCCTTCTTCTTCCACATAGTCCTCCACAGTCAACCTCCGAGTGTCTACAACTTCCTTGAAGGCCGATTCCTTCATCGTGCTGAGCTCGTTGGCGAGGAGGTGACGCTCGCCTGGCACCATCAGTTCCAGCATACGCTGGATAATTGGCTTTCCCTGTGGGCACTTGTCCTTGAAGTGGCCCAGCCTGCCGCAGATCCAGCACACACGCTTTCATTGCACCTCGTTCATTGAGATGTCCATTGGTTGACCAGCGCCTCTGAAGGTAACGCCAGTCGCATCATGTTTGTCGACGTGGGGGGCTGCAAAAGGATGATGGACGGGTGGCACCTGCTGTGGCTGTGGGCGCGTTGGGGGTAATATACGGCCTCATTGGATGGCGTGGATCTGCTGTTCGCCACGATTGATTTTGATGGCCTTCTTTTTCCAGTCTTCGTACTTCATTGGGACCAGCGTCGACCTTAGCACCCCACGGACCACCTTGATGTTCATCGTGCGCTTTAGGTGATCGCAGATGACACCATCGTCTGTCAGTTCCGCTGCCTTGATGATTACGTCGAGGTCTTGGAAGAACTTGTCAGCAGAGAGGTCCTTCTGGATCTTTTCTTGGAACTTCTTCAATGCCTTCTCCTTTCTGTTCAGGTCATCGAATGAGGCGTCCAGTCATTCCTGGAACCTTGCCCAGCTATCCATGAAGCTCACAATGCCACTCGTCGTGAACTCCTGGATGTAGTTTTGTGCCCACGTCGATGCATTGCCACCCTTGAGGTAAGAGAGGGCGATATAGATCTTACTCGACGATGAAGGGTACCTCGTGGGGTTCGCCGAGACGAAGAGTAGGACTTCACGTTTGAAGTCAAGGTAATCATCGCCACCAGTGAATTCGCATGGCCGGTGTCGTGCTGGAAAGTGTAATGAAATAAAACAGTGTAATATTCACAATCACAATTTCCACTGAGTCAGTTGGACTTGTCTTGAGTCAAACGTCTTCTCAGGTTGTCAAGAGGCTGAGATGTATGTTATTTAGTTTCTAAAGTATCAGATAGCAGTTAGCTCTAGATCTTCTAGAGCTCAGATTTCTCAGATAATTTCACTAAGTGCTCAAGCCAGGTGCTCAAGCTAAGTACATGTCAATGTAATACGTAATGAATGCTAAACTACTGCATTAGTTGCTTAAGCCCCTTACTTAAGCTTTACTATACGAGTCAGTCTTAACACACAATAAGATCAGTAAATTTGCTAGTTGCTTAAGCCTCGCACTTAAGCTCTTACTAAACAAGTCAGACTAATCACACAATAAATCACAAGTAAATTCATTGTATTGTGGGGGGGCTAGGCCCTCCTTATATAGACTACAGTGGTATATTTATAGATTTGGTAACTATGGTGACTAAGTTCTAGAACCTTCTCTGATATTCTAACATATTCCATCAATAATCTATACTGTTCCATGCAATTCCATCGGGGTTCTATAACATTCCCTGACCTTCTAATTCTTCCATAACCTTCTTTGTGCTTCCATTTGTCTGCTAAATGGCTTGGCTGATCTTTTCTTCTATGGATCAGCACTAATGACAGAGAATTCATGACTGCGCTTCCATTACTCGGTGAGTTCCTGAAAACAACTCCGTCTTTGCATGCATCTGCACAGACTGACAATATTGAGAAAATTGTACTTGTTAAATACTGGTTTCTGTCTTCATATTCACTAATTACCAGCAATCTGCCATGCCATCACTCTATCTTCTAAACATTAATGCTCTTCGCTCTATGCTGCATGACCGCTTGGCTGAGTTATGGTCTAGACCGCTCCAGCCATCTAATGAGGTTCCATTACGTATAAGGTATGAGTCATCAGATTACTTATTACACACACATTTTGACATCGTGATCAGAATTATGGTGGAAGTTTCTATAGAAGTCCACATGTCCCCTCCTGACTTGGGTTCACCTTCTGAGTGTGTCTTTCTTTCTTTCTTTCTTTGTATTGTTTTTGTTATATCTGACTCTCTGAATCATATGCATAGGGATTCCCTTCACCACTTGGATGTCTAGAATTACTGTGCTTGCTTTAGTGTAGTGAATTGTTAGGACTCGAACTTTCCCTTTTCTTTTATTTCCCCTTTTACCATTTCTTTTCTTTTAATCGCCCCTTTTCATTATATTTAATTGTCTTTTCAATCATTTCCCACACTCCCTCCACATAACCTTCATTCGTTCCATTCCGTTCATTTATGTAGCTTTAGATAATATAGTCTCACGCTCGCCGCTATATGAGGTCTCAGGAATTGCATGAACTCCTTGTTCTGCTTTTCCTCTTACCTCCGTGACGACCTAGGTGAGACTCATCCCCCTTGTATTAGTCCAGTCTTGTATTAATCCTCTTACCTCCACGACGACCTAGCCTGAGTAAGCGTGTCCTGAGTCTACACTTGAGTATAGCACGTCCCAGACGACAGTCAGCTGAGGCCTGCCCAGTCCGAGTCGTCTCCCGGACTCCTGCCTAACATGAATGTGATTAAGAATCCTAATATCATAGTTGCATAATTTGATCTCAAACAGGCACTGCACCTGACACCGGGCGACGTCAATCGAGGGAGTCGGAGCTTGGGCCGTGGGGGTGCTCATCGCTGCATGGGTGAAGGCGGCCACTACGATCGCCGTGATCTCCTGTTGCTGCCTTGTAGTAAAGCCCTCCAACATCGCTGGTACAGGCGTGTGCATTAGGCGTTCTGGGGGTGTAGGTGGTGATGAGCCTCTATGGGGCGTACGATAACCTCTTGGTTTGCTTGGGAGGACGACCGACGATGTCGAGACAGTAGGTGATGATGGCGCGCGAGGGGTTTGAGGTGCCCACCGAACTCGTTGAGCTTGTTCATTAGTCGAGTACCAAGCGTGTCTAACGTCGCTCCACCAGATGTTGTGGGTGACGTGCTCACTGTCGGTCACGACGTACGAAGCGCGTTCTGGGTCAAACC
Organism: Porodaedalea pini; assembly: GCA_002794775.1. Classification (NCBI taxonomy): domain Eukaryota; kingdom Fungi; phylum Basidiomycota; class Agaricomycetes; order Hymenochaetales; family Hymenochaetaceae; genus Porodaedalea; species Porodaedalea pini. Next base: position 14,032 of record NBAY01000130.1, on the reverse strand, counting down.
GCGAGGATGAAGGTAGGGCCTGCTGTTGTTCCTCTGTGAGATCTATCTTGACTAGAATGGAGGGGGAACGGGGAGGGGCTGGTTGTCTGGATGAATGTTATGCTGATGAAGGACAGGTTCGTCGGCGAATTTGATGATTAGACGAAAGGTGGCAACCGAGGTAACAATCGACAATGAGGTTGAGGACTGCACACGATGTGTTACCCACGTCCAAGTCAGGTGCGATCTCCACCAAAGGCTGATGCGGAGAGCCAGGGTGGGAGAGGGTTTCCCAATCGGGGTGTCAACTCCTCCGAGGTCAAGTTGACGTCCAAATGTGGTAAGGGTCAGGAAAAGTCGGATTACTTAATACACGAACATCCGAAAATGCCCGGGCAGGGTTGAGGGTTGTCATTTAGGGGGTTTACACGTTGAGTCCTTCGAGGGGAGCGCTCCTCTAGACCGAGTGAAGGCGAGTCAACAGTGACGACATACGCTGGAGATGAGCCTGGAGGGGGTTCTGCTTTTATGTTAGGTGGGAGTCCAGGAGATGACTCGGACTGGGCAGGCCTTGGCTGACTGTCGTCTGGGACATGCTATACTCGAGCGGGTACTCGGTGTAGATCCTGACTTAGGGGTGTCTGGGATCAACGGTCCTTTTGGGGACGTGATCGCGTTGCTCTGGGAGGTTAGGGGTAGACTGCGGTGAGATTGCTCGACGTACCGGTACGTGTCGGTACACTTCGGTACGCGCCGGTACGTGTCGATATCGAGAACAAAGGTCGGGAACTCCTGTCGCGTCTGTGGTTTGACCGGTACGGAGTCGGTACGCGCGGGTAATCAACACCGGTACGGTGTGATCACGACGAGCGGCGAGGTTCAAGTTACGAAGTGTGAGACAAGAGACGGTTTCGAAAGACGAGATGCTAAGACGAAGACGGAACGACTACAAGATTACGAGAACAAAGACGGATTGCACTCAAGTTACCCTATCTGAGGGAGACTCTGCGGTAGAACTGACTTGTCCTCTACCTATGACATGGGGTGCCTATTTATACTAAGTCCAAAGATCTATCTACAGTTAATAATTTCCATACGGGCATACTGTGCATATCAGTCGAAACATAGAGAAGTCGAAAGGAAAAGTCATAGGTCATAGAGGCGCGCATAGAGTGCATAGAAATCAGAAGAACATAGGAAAAAACATAAATCATAATGAGGAAAACGTCCGCTTCGCGTCCGATCACACCGGTGCTCCACCGGAACTCAGATCGTCCAATCGGTACATGGCTCCCGTCGTCGGACAGCAGTCCGGTACACGTCTTGGCTGTATGCTCCATGTGACCGCATCCCTAATCGTCGAGATAAGATCTCCGGTACGTTCCGGTATGCTTTCGGAGGTGTCGGAACGTGCTGATGACGCGATCGCGAGGTACTGATTCGAGACCGGACCGATCGGGTTGAGTCCGGTACTGATCGGTACGCGTCGGAACCAGTTCTTGAATGCTTCTGGAGTGATCGGTGGTGATGGGACGATCGGCACGGCTCTACATCGGGACACACTGTACTCAGGCTAGGTCGTCGTGGAGGTAAGAGGATTAATCCAAGACTAAGCTAATACAAGGGGAACAAGTCTCACCTAGGTCGTCGCGGAGGTAAGAGGAAAAGCAGAACAAGGAGTTCATGCGATTTCTCAGACCTTATATAGCAACGACTGTGGGAGAATATTACCTATCATTACATAAAGGGAGTGGAATGGAACGAATGAAGGTCGTGTGAAAGGGGTGTGGGAAATGATTAGAAAGATGATTAAATATAATGAAAAGGGACGATTAAAAGAAAAGAAATGGTAAAAGGGGAAATAAAAGAAAAGGTGAAAGTTCGAGTCCTAACACTATACAAACTCCTGCACATCAAAGGCAACCCATCAATGGCATATCACCCACAGACAGACGGTCAGACGGAATGCGTTAACCAAGAGCTCGAACAGTACCTTAGGCTCTTTGTTAACCATCGGCAATTGGACTGGAAGGACTGGCTCCCCCTCGCAGAGTTCACATACAACAACCGTGAACACTCGGCGACAAAAATGTCCCCCTTCTATGCAAATACAGGACGTCACCCTCTAAGCTTCGACACGATGCGAACCTCCTCTGCCAACATGTCGGCAGAAGAATTCGCGAAGCACATCAAGGGGACTCATCGCATCGCGAAAGACAACCTGATCAAGGCAGCTGAGGACATGAAACACTACCATGACTGAACAGCAGGGACGCCGGTGGAGTACCAACCCGGCGACAAGGTCTTCCTCGATGGTCAGAACATCAGCACAGATGCACCGACAAAGAAACTAGCAGACAAGTGGTACGGACCCTTCAAAATTGTTGACAAGGTGGGCGCAAGCGCGTACAAGCTCAAACTCCCCAAGCGATGGAAGAAAGTCCACCTCGTCTTCAATGAAGCCCTATTAAAACCTGCTATCAAACCATCCTTCGAAGGCCAGAAGCAGCAGCCACCGCCACCACTGGAGATTGTCGACAATGAGGAGGAATACAAAGTCGAGGAAGTCATCGACTCACGTCTGCATCGAGGAAAACTACAGTACCTCATCAAGTGTGTCGAATACAACGAACTGACTTGGCAGCCTGAGACGGATTTTGGTGAGAATGCAAAGGAGGCAATTGCTGAATTCTATCAAAAACACCCCGGCGCTCCTTGAAGACTTGACATTCCTCACCAACAACTCCGTCCACTCTTTGTCGACACCAAACCAGACGACCATGATCTTGGTTGGTCGGGACGCCCAACCTTGAAGGGGGGGTAATGTTAGGACTTGAACTTTCGCCTTTTCTTTTACTTTCCTTTTACCATCTCTTTTCCTTTAACCGCTCCTTTTTCATTATAATTAATCGTTTTTTTCAATCATTTCCCACACTCCCTTCACATGACCTTCATTCGTTCCATTCCATTCATTTATGTAATGTTAGATAATATAGTCCCATGGTCACCGCTATAAGAGGCCTCAGGAATTGCATGAACTCCTTGTTCTGCTTTTCCTCTTACCTCCGCGACGACCTAGGTGAGACTCATCTGCTCCTGTATTAGTTTACATTGTATTAATCCTCTTACCTCCATGACAACCTAGCCTGAGTATAGTGTGTCCCGAGTCCCTGCTCAAGTATAGCACGTCCCAGACGACAGTCAGCCGAGGCCTGCCCAGTCCGAGTCGTCTCCCAGGCTCCCGCCTAACAGTAGAGGGTGTTAGTGTCTTTGTCAAATACCGGAACAGCTGGTAGGATGAGTTTGAACTGAGGGGAGGGAGTGAACACTTTTGCACCATTAATGTTAATAACGCGGTTAAGGAGGGAAGAAAGGGAAAAGAAGGTAGAATCAAAATCAGGGCAAATGTTAGTGAATGAGATGCAAAGATTGCCATTAGAAGTATACTCGATGTTAAGAATAATGAGATGCTTAAAGTTGGTTGAGCCTTTGAGGCCAGAACAAATGGTATTTTTTATGGAGTTAGGAAGAGGTCGAACAGCAAGGTTGTCGGGAAGAGAGAAGTAGATGTGCTTGACGTTATGGATGCATGTATTGACTGAGCTGTTAGCCCGGTTCATAGGTACAGTGGCGACCTCCCCGTCAGGGTGGTCTGCAGTGGCCTTTGAGACTTTGGTAGGAATCTGCTTGGGCTTTTTCTAGGCAGCCTTAGCGTACGTGACGGTGGTGTATCCGTCTTTGTCAGTGCCAACCGACTGGATGGGCGGTGTGTATATGGTGGTGGATAAACCTGGATGAGGGGCTGTTAGGCGGGAGTCCAGGAGACGACTTGGACTGGGCAGGCCTCGGCTGACTGTCGTCTGGGACGTGTTATACTCGAGAGTAGACTCGGGACACGCTTACTCAGGCTAGGTTGTCACGGAGGTAAGAGGATTAATACAAGTCTAAACTAATACAAGGGGGACGAGTCTCACCTAGGTCGTCGCGGAGGTAAGAGGAAAAGCAGAACAAGGAGTTCATGCAATTCCTGAGACCTTATATAGTGACGACTGTGGGACTATATTACCTAACATTACATAACGAGCGGGAATGGAACGAATGAAGGTCATGTGAAGGGAGTGTGGGAAGTGATTGGAAAGGTGATTAAAGATAATAAGAAGGAGCGGTTAAAAGAAAAGGAAAAGGGAAAGGGGAAATAAAGAAAAGGTGAAAGTTCGAGTTCTGACATTACCCCCTCCTCAAGGTTGGGCGTCCCGACCAACCAAGATTGCGGTCGTCTGGCTCGGTGTCGATGAAGCGTGGGCGAAGTCGTTAGCAAGGAATTTCGAGTTTTCGAGGGGTGCCGGGGTGTTTTCGATAGAATTCAGCGATTGACTCCTTCGCGTTCTCGCCAAAGTCCGTCTCGGGCTGCCACGTCGGTTCGTTGTAGCCAACCCACTTGACGAGGTATTGTAGCTTCCCTCAGTGCAGACGCAAGTCTAGGACTTCCTCGATCTCGTACTCTTCCTCATTGTCGACTATGTCAGGTGGTGGCGGTGGCTGTTGTTTCTGACTTTCGAAGGACAGTTCAACTGTGGGTTTCAGCAGGACCTCATTGAAGACCGGGTGGACCTTTTTCCATTGCTTTGGGAGCTTGAGCTTGTACGCGCTCGCTCCCACCTTGTCGACAATCTCGAAGGGACCATACCACTTGTCCGCTAGCTTCTTCATCGGCGAGTCTGTGCTGATGTTCCGCCCATTGAGGAAAATCTTGTCTCCAGCCTTGTACTCCACCGAAGCCCCTGCTGTCCAGTCGTGGTAGCACTTCATGTCTTCTGCCACCTTGACCAGGTTGTCCTTTGCTACACGATGAGTCTCCTTGATGTGCTTCGTGAATTCTTCCGCTGACATGTTGGCAGAGGAAGTTCGTATGGTGTCGAAGCTCTTAGGGTGACGTCCGGTGTTCACGTAGAAGGGTGACATTTTCGTCGCTGAGTGTTCGCGGTTATTGTAAGTGAACTCTGCGAGGGGGAGCCAGTCTTTCCAGTCTGATTGCCGATGGTCAACGAAGAGTCAGAGATACTGTTCAAGCTCTTGATTGACACATTCCGTCTGACCATCCGTTTGTGGGTGGTACGCGGTTGACGGGTTGCCTTCGATGTGCAGGAGATTGTATAGCTCCTTCATCATTGACGCATTGAACTGCGTGCCTCAGTCGTGGATGATCTTCTTTGGTAGGCCATGGAGACGGAAGACGTGGTCACGGTATAACTGAGCCATACCCTCCGCTGACAATTTCGTTGTTGTCGGGATCACATGCATTTGCTTCGAGAACCTGTCCACAAAGACGCAGATCGCGTTGTGTCCCTTAGAGTCCAGGAGCTCTCCGATTAGGTCGACCGTGATGATTTCCCAGGGACCTTCAGGGACTGCGTTTGGATGAAGCGGCCTCAACCTCGATGTTCTTAAGGCTTTCGTCCATTGACAATGGTCGCATCCTCAGACATACGCTCGGATGTCGGAGAACATCGACGCCCACCAGAAATCGTGACGGATGAGCTCTACTGTCTTCGATGCTCCTGGATGACTGGCCAGTACCGAGTCGTGGCACTCTCGTAACACGGCCTCCTTCATCGTCGACGGAACGTATATCTTGCCTTTCATCTGCCATAACCTGTTGACTTCCGTCATGTTCGTCGGCCTCTCCGACTCGTCCTGCGCCCTCTGCGCTTCACCCACTTGTTCCACCACCTTGTCGCGCAATGTTTGCACTACTCCACGGTTCAGCCACTTGTCCTTGATGAACACGACACCGTCGTTGTCATCCTTGCCCTGATCATAGCCCGCCATGCGTGACAGTAAGTCGGCTTTGCCCATCGTCTTCCCCGACTTGTGTTCAAGGTGGAAGTCGAATTCTTCGAGTTCGGTCCGCCAGCGAGCTTGACGATAGCTCAGCTTCTGCGCTGACCTGAAGTAAGTGAGGTTGGCATGGTTGGACCAGATTTCGATCTTGTGGCAAGCGCCAAGGAGGTACTGCTGCCACTCCTTGAGTGCTGAAACGATCGCGAGCATCTCCTTGTCGTAGATCTCATAGTTTCGTTCCGCTGGTTCTAGTGCCTCTGATCTGTAGGCGATCACCCTCCACTTTCCTTCCTGCTTCTGCAACAACATGCCGCCGAGTGCAAAGTTTGACGAGTCCACCTCCACGTGGAAAGGGCCTTTGTCGTTGGCAATGGCTAGGACTGGAGGTGAGCAGAGACGTCGTCTCAGCTCCTCGAACGCTTCCTGCTGTTCGGTCTCCCATACCCAGTCCTTCTTGCCTGTTAACAACGTCAACAGTCGGACCACCTTGCTGTAGTCCTTAATAAACCGTCTCAGCCAGTTTCCCATGCCGAGGAACTGTTGCAGCTCCTTGAGGTTTTGTGGAACAGGCCAGTTCGCAATTGTGTCTGTTTTCACCGGGTCAGCCCTGATTTCGCCATTGCCAATGATGTGACCGAGGTACTTGACGACTTTGGCATTGAATTCGCACTTCTCTGGCTTCAGGTACAGGCCGTTTTCTCGGAGGATCTGGAGTACGCGCCTCGACGTGTCGATATGCTCCTCGATGGTTTCTGAGAGGATTAGGATGTCGTTGAGGTATACGATGATCAGGTTAGCGTAGATCAGGTCCTTGAAGATGTGGTTGACAAAAGCCTGGAATGTGGCCGGCGCATTGCAAAGGCCAAAGAACATGACCGTTGGTTCAAAGAGTCCCATGTTCGTGTGAAATGCTGCTTTCCATTCGTCGCCCTCGCGGATCCGGATATTGTAGTACCCCCAGCGAAGGTCAAGCTTAGTGATGTACTTCGCTTTCTTGACCTTGTCGACGAGTTCATCAATGAGAGGGAGGGGATACTTGTTCTTGATTGTACCATCATTGAGCTTACAGTAATCCTGGATTGGGCGTAGCGATTTGTTGGCTTTCTTAATGAAGAAGAAAGGCGACGCCATGGGCGATATTGATCGTCGGATGCAACCAGACTTCAAGTTTTCATCGAGGAAGTCCTTGAGTGACTGTTGCTCCGTTGGCGTGAGCAGGTAAATCTTACAGTCGCTCAGTTTGAAGTCGGGCTTCAAGTCGATGACGTGATCCCAGGGTCGGTGTTCCGGTAGTTTCTCAAAGCCTTTTTCGCTGAAAACGTCGGTGTAGTCGTTGAGGTACGCGGGCCAGGACGCCTTGTCCATTCGCGCCTCACTCACCCTCCTCATCTGTTCCACCACCTCCTTCATTTTGCCTAGGTCCTCCACCGGCTCCCTCTCGATCGCACATTCCTCTGGACAGCGAGTGAATTCAATCGAACCCATTTTCCAGTCGACCTCAGGGTTATGACGTCGAAGCCAGTCGTACCCCAGGAATATGTTTGATGACGCTAGGGACGTTACCGCAAGGACAATCCTTTCCTTGTGGTGGCCGATCATGAGCTCAACTTCGACGTATTCTTCGATCAACCCAGCCTTGTTGTGCGTGCCGTCGGCGTTGAGTACTGCGAGGGGTCAGATGTAGCGCTTTGTCTCCAACCCATACCGTTCGATGAACCTCACGTCAATGCACGATCCTGTACACCCCGAGTCCACAAGGGCGTGTGCATCCACCTCTCTTACTTCACCCGCTATGCTTTGTCCGACGTTCAGGAGAAGGTCCAGCTGGCGTCTGCCAGTTCCTCTCATGAACAGCTGCTCGTACTCCTCACTTTTATTCACACCGGTGGGGACTTCGTAATTGGAAAAACCATCGACGTCGTTGGCATCTACGTATTGTACCGACGGTTGGTTATATTTTAGCGAATCCGGATTCGAAGTCCCTTGTTCTTCTCGGTCAGTCGCCCCGATGATTACGCCTGACCACTCGCAAAACCCTGTGAGTCGACGACCTCTTTGTCGTTGTCTTCTTCCTCCACATAGTCCTCCACAGTCGACCTTCGAGTGTCTACGACTTCCTCGAATGCCGATTCCTTCATTGTGCCGAGCTCGTTGGCGAGGATACGACGTTTGCCTGGCGCCATCAGTTCCAGCATGCGCTGGATGATCGGCTTCCCCTGCGGGCACTTGCTCTTAAAGTGGTCCAGCCCACCGCAAATCCAGCACGTGCATCGTCGTTGCGCTTCGTTCATCGAGATGTCCATTGGCTGGCCAGCTCCTCCGAACGTGACGCCTGTCGCATTGCGTTTGTCAACATGGGGAGCAGCCACCTGGCGACGAGCTGGGGGTCCATGCTGCTGCTGCAGGCGTGGAGTGGGTGGGAAGGCGTGACCTCGTTGAATGGCGCGAATCTGTTGCTTGCCCCGGTCAATTTCGATTGCTTTCTTTTTCCAGTCTTCATACGTTGTCGGGACTGGCATCGACCGTAGTACCCCTCGCACCACTTCGATGTTCATCGCTCGCTTCAGTCGATCACAGATGATGTTGTCGTCCGTTAAACCCGCTCTTGTGATGACGACGTCGAGATCCTGGAAGAATTCATCGGTGGTAAGGTCCTTCTGAACCTTGGTCCGGAATTTTGCCAGTGCCTTTTCCTTCCAGTTCGGATTGTCAAATGAGGCGTCCAGGCGCTCTTGGAATCTTGTCCAGCTGTCGGTGAAGGTTACGATGCCGGCCGTCGTTGATTCCTCTACGTAATTCTGCGCCCACGTTGCCGCATTACCACCCTTCAAGTAGGAGAGCGCAATGTAGATCTTGCTTTCCGACGTGGGGTATCTGTTCGGGTTGGCTGAGACGAAGAGGAGGACCTCGCGCTTGAAGTCTAGGTAGTCGTTGCCACCAGTGAATTCACATGGCTGGGCGACGTCGATGTTGGGGGTCGGGGGGTTAGCTGCCGTGGCCAGTGCCGGGGCGTTGTTCGCCTGATGGGCGAAGGCATTTGCGACGATGGCCGCGATCTGCGCCATCTGCTGTTGGCTGAAACCTTCTGCTGACATCACGGGTTCGGGTGTGGGTGTCGAAGGTTCCGGGGGAGTCGGCGGTGAGGGGTCTCTGTTAGTCTCACGGTAAGGACCTGGGGTCAGTGGTAGGTTGACCGTAGACATCGATGGCACAGGTGACGATGGAGCGGCTGGGGGCCACCTGGCTCTCCTTCCTCGTTCGTCTGACGAATACCAGCTGTGCCGGATCTCACTCCACCAGATGTCGTGAGTGACGCCGCTATTGTTGGTTGCGACGTAACCTGGTCGGTCTGGATCCCAACGGGCTGATGCAGGAAGGGCCCGTTGCTGTTCGTTGGTGAGATCTATCTTGACGTTGGCAGAGGGACAGGGATCGGTTGTGTGTTCGATCCGGGGTTACGCCAACGTTGAACGGGTTCGTCGGCGAAGTTGATGATGAGGCAGTAGGATCCGAGCGAGATCACAAATGAGATTGCCGTCAAAGTTTGTACTCGTCTGGTTATCCACGTCCATGTCAGGTGCGTGCTCCACCAGAGGCTAATTCGGAGAGCCAGGGCCGGGAAAAGTTGGTTGCAATGTTTACGTAATACACAAACATCCGAAAACGTCCAGGCGGGGTTGAGGGTTGTCGTTTAGGGGGTTTACACGTCAAGTCCGTCGAGGGGAACGCTCCTCTAGACCGAGTGAAGGCGAGTCGACAGCAACAACGTACGCTGGGGATGAGCCTGGGTGCGGTTCTGCTTTTATGTTAGGCAGGAGTCCGGGAGACGACTCGGACTGGGCAGGCCTCGGCTGACTGTCGTCTGGGACGTGTTATACTCGAGAGTAGACTCGGGACACGCTTACTCAGGCTAGGTCGTCGTGGAGGTAAGAGGATTAATACAAGTCTAAACTAATACAAGGGGGACGAGTCTCACCTAGGTCGTCGCGGAGGTAAGAGGAAAAGCAGAACAAGGAGTTCATGCAATTCCTGAGACCTTATATAGTGACGACCGTGGGACTATATTACCTAACATTACATAACAAGCAGGAATGGAATGAATGAAGGTCATGTGAAGGGAGTGTGGGAAGTGATTGGAAAGGTGATTAAAGATAATAAGAAGGAGCGGTTAAAAGAAAAGGAAAAGGGAAAGGGGAAATAAAGAAAAGGTGAAAGTTCGAGTTCTGACAGGGGCGTTATGTTCAGAATGCATGTAGCCATCTGGTGCATGAATTGTTCCTTGTGTATCCATTCTGTAGCCAGACATCGGGATGCGGGTTTTGGCCATGGCTTCAGCATAATTGGTACGTCCACCTTTAGGGGTGGATACACGTTGTTTGACTACCAGTGGAGGAGGGGGGAAACGTGGGTCATGAGTGAAACTGGCACCAAGCGGTTCCGATAAATATTTCTTATCTGTGGGAGTGTTAGTTGAAAACGATACTTTGGGTTTAGAGGTGTTTTGTGCCTGTTTTTCAAGTTTGTTAGTTTTCTCGGTTAAAGATGATACCATAGATATGAGAGAAGAAATGGAGCGGGACATATTGGTAAGTTCATCGGAGATGTGTTCGTCGCATATGTCCTGAGGACTGCGATAAATATTATCGAAAATGTTTCTGCAGTAAGGAGCATGAATCTTAAAGGTAGTCTGGAATGCATTCATAGAAGTGTTAGCATAATTCTCACACTGGGTTTCTTCATTGAACATGTTTGAACGATTAATCCAGAAGCAAAGAGAGGAAGCAATGCTGGCCATGTAACAGCCCATGCGCTCGGGATCATTGTAGAATGGCATCTCGGACTTCCAGGAATCTTGTGCGATAAAGGCGCGGAGGTCGCGGACCGACTCTTCCGCAAGTTGAAGGGATTTTTTATTGACTTCTTCGGAAATAGCCGGGTCCTCATCATCGATATCGATGGGGTGATTGTCGAGCTGGGGGGGTTGTGTGTCCACGTACAGGTCGTTGTCGGCGTCCATGGCGTCCTTGTCATCGGGGATCTGGCCGATCGTGGCGGGATTGCTAGGGGCTTCGCGCCCTTGATGTTCGTCCTCGGATGGGGATCGTTTAAGGGAAGTCTGGGATGGGATATCCGGGGTGGGAGGGAGATCTCCCTGTTTGCGAAGGGCGGCGGCATGAGCGTCCGCTGCGGTATCGGGTGACCATTTAGCGATGTTATTCTCTGCGTAATCGCATACGGTTGAATCATGGTTGTATGTCGAGTCGCGTCCGCATTGTTTGCAGAGTTTCGCCGTACCAGAGACGCACGAGCGACTGTGATGAGGGAGTTCGTATTTACACTCGTCACATTTAGTCGGGTCCTTGATGTTGCCTAAGGACCTAAGCGATTTGGTTCTATGGAGAGTGGACGGCTTCGGGTTGGGAGGCGGAGCCATCGTTAGAGACAAGAGGTTGCAGCGATAAATTCTTTCCCACGGTCTGGATGATGGTGGTAAGAGTTCAAAGTGACTTAGATGACTTGATCAGACGGTGGCGTATACTGCGCCATCGTTGCGCTTCGTCCTGTCCTTCATACCGCTCATTTCTCCAACAACTTCCTCGACGCAAGATGGCCGATGTACAGCCGGTCCTTTCTGCCCTTGAGGCTTTGGGTCAACCCACGGCGGATAGGTCCTCGTTTATGACGGCGAATACTTGGCTTCAGGATTTTCAGCACTCCGTAAATACTTTCGCCCATGGTCGCGTCCTCGAACAACGACTGATTCGATCGACCTCAGAACGAGGCATGGGCAATCTGTAATACACTGCTCCTTAGTCCAGAAATGCCCTTGCTAGCCAAAATATTCGCCGCTCAGACATTTAGGGCCAAGGTACGTTCCGGATTTGCTTTGACCTTGCCCATCACTGAGAGGGGGTTCCGTCTTTCAAGGTTACATATGATCTCCACCAGCTAGACCCTACATTCATCCCGCCGCTTCGAGACACCTTGCTTACTGCCTTGGAATCTCTGACTGGAAGTCCGAAGACTATCACCGTCCAGCTAAGCCTCGCGCTTGCTGGACTCGCTCTTCAGTTTCCTGATTGGCAAGATGCCGCAGTCCAGTCTGTTATCGACAGGTTCGGTCAGAACCCGGCGACTGTCCCGACTTTGCTAGAGTTCCTGACGGTTTTACCGGAGGAGATCGGTGGCAACACGAAGATTCCAGTAACTGTAAGCAGTTCATATGCTATGTTTTTATCGACAGCTTTAGAAACTATGTTGCACATTTAGCCTGACGAATATAGAGATGGATCGGCAAAGCTCCTCACAGATAATGCGAACACGGTCGCTAGTCTTTTGACTATGTACATAACAGCTCCAGGTATGTGCTCGTTGTATGCGTGTGAATCTGGTCAATAACGGTTGTCGCTGCCCAGGCGTCACGACTGCTGTGCAAACTCAGATTTTCTATTGCCTGCGAAGTTGGGTCATTGCAGGAGAAATCGTCCCTGCCGTAGTTGCCGAAACACCACTATTGGGCTTTGCGTTTGAAGCTTTAGAATCCGAGGCCCTCTTTGACGCTGCAGTCGATGTGATCTGCGAAGTCATCCACGAGACTCAGGAACTTGACGAGAACATGACTGTTATTCAAGTCATTGTCCCGAAGCTGGTCCAACTCAAGCCCAAAATCACACTGGCAAAGGATGACCCGGACAAAGTTAAGGGTCTGGCGAAAATCTTCAGCGAAGCCGGCGAAGTCTATCGAATGTTGATCCTTCAGCATCCGGACACTTTCTTTCCTATCGTCGAGGCAATCGGCGAATGCTCTGCTTATCATGACCTTGACGTCGTCCCCATAACTTTCCAATTCTGGATGCGGCTTGCTTTGAGCATTGGGAAGAAGCCTTCAGTCTCGCCATTGTTCTTCGATGCGTACAGATCGCTTATGGGCGTCATGATCAAACATCTTCACTTCCCACAAGATCCTAGTAAAATGTCGCCCCAGGAGGCCGATGATTTTAGATCATTCAGACACGTCATGGGGGATACTCTCAAAGACTGTTGTTTCGTCCTAGGCGCTGAGAACTGCCTTACGGAGGTCTTGAATACCTTGACGCGCGCTCTAGCGGAAGGGAGCACAGGAAAGACAGTGTCGTGGCAGGAAATTGAAGCTCCATTATTTTCTCTGCGCTCTATGGGCGCGGAGATAGATCCTATGGATGACCGTGTCATCCCAAAGATCATGGATTTAATGCCTCTGCTCCCAGACCACCCCCGGGTCAGATATTCAGCAATCATGGTGATGTCAAGGTACACCGAGTGGACCAGCCGTCACCCAAACTACATCCCTTTCCAGCTACAGTTCATTTCGAGCGGTTTCCAGAACGTCGATAGCGAAGCATCTGCTGCAGCAAGTCAGGCTATGGTATACCTCTGCCTTGATTGTAAACGGGTACGCTACAATAATCAATTTTACAAGAGACCTGCTGATATTCTGTTGCGATCGTCATAAAGGATATGATCCCATTCCTTCCTCAACTACATTCATTTTTGACATCGCTAGACAGCAAGTTGATTCAGGACGATCGAATGCGTCTCTACGAGGCAGTCGCTCACGTCATCTCAGCAATGCCGATGGAACAAGCTGCTCAGTCTCTCAAGTCATTTTCAGTGGATATCTTAAGCAAAATACATACCCTTGTCAGCAAGGACTCTACACCCGCGAAACAAGAGATGCAGTTCATTGCAGGTTAGATCTTTGAAGCTCAAGTACTGGGCGATGCGGCTACTGACTCTTACACCCAGACAATCTCGAAAATCTTGAAGCCATGTTGGCAGTGGTGGACACGTTTGGAGAGGAACTACCTACCGCGTGTTTGGGTACCTGTCAGGAGTCGTGGTCTATCATTGATACTCTCCTTTCCAAGTACGGGACACAATATGACATTGCGGAGAGGTCGACGCGTGTACTGCGTGGCGGATTGAGGTTCTTCGGCTCGACAGCGCTGCTCGTTGTGCCATCTATACTGGCCCGGATGTCACTTGCGTTTGAGGCGACTGGGTTTGCAAGCTATGCTTGGATAGCAGGCAAAGCAATTTCCCTCTTTGGCGAAGAAGACAATCCGGATATGCTTGTGGCTGTCAAGGATGTATACGAGCGTTCGACATCAAAATTAGTTTCACTACTGCGACAGAAGGATATAAGCGACATTCCTGACGGTGAGGGTACCCT